>PVIA01000848.1:51430-163930 GCA_004024845.1 Tonatia bakeri
GAATAGTACAAAATGCCTAACATTTTTTTTATTTGAGATGTCTTAACTTCAAATAGATGAAGGCAATTTATATAGAAGGTGAAGACAAAAATTACCAGCTTCTCTCAGGCTTTCTACAATTCTTCATCCTGATCCATTTATATCAGATGCCTGACACATAGTAGGCATTTTGAACATGGTGTTTTCTTAGTTCCTCTCTATCCCAATGCCAGTTGATTGTTTTCTGTGTGCAGATTGTTCAGCCAAGAGAAATCCTCTGCCCACTGTCATTGTTCATTTGTACTAGTCTCACTGCTACCTATGACAGTGATTTCTTTTAAATAGCTAGAACACCTGGGTTTGGCTTCAAAACACATTTTTTCTTATTCTTTCAATTATATTCCTTATGGAAAAAATGAGGAAGACAATATGTAAGGGATAGGGTGGACGGGTGTACTGGGAGTTGGCTCAGTATTTATTTATTTTTGAGTTTAAATGGCTGTGAGTGTGTGTGTGTTACACTTCAAAATGAATTGGAGTCATCCAAAATGAGTTAGAGATTGTGGCTCTTTAAGGAAAAAATAATGGAATTGGTAGCAATTAAATCTAGGTCGTATACAATTTCCCTTTTAAGACAGTGAGTCAGTCAGCACCCATGTTGCTGAGCATCTATGGTTCTGAGCAGTGCTCCAGGTACCACTGGAAGGGCTGCAGAAACATGAAGTATTTAAGAGATTAAAGTGTGACTGAAGCTTTCTTCTTAAGGAATTCAGAACGTGAGGTCTGGACAGCCGTAGGACATTTGCGTCATCATATCCCTTGACAATGTCTTGTTTCTTCAGGAAGTTTTGAGAAAATTTTGGCCACTCCTTTATGCTGAAAGTTGGTGTTTATGTAGTTCCTTCAAACATGAACAAACTATGATATTTTGATTCATAATTACTTAAAAATAGATGACAATTATTATATGCCATTGATCTAAAGGGGAAAAAGACCTGGATATACTCACCTAAGGGCAGAAAATAGTTCCACACCAAAACACATCCCCTTGACACCTGCTGGGGTTCTATCTGTATAGATCTATATATTCTCATTCACATCTGCACCTGTCTCTAAGCTCTCCCTGCTGTCTACTTATCTTCTGAATTATTGTAATACAATATCTCTCTTAAAATTAATACAATAAAAACATACTCTCCATTAAACATAATGGCAGATTGTAATCATTTACACCTGGTATACATGTACTTATACACTGACAAATGCAAAGAAGTAGTATAACCACTGAGATATTTGGAAATGTTAATCTATTTCTGGCATTTCAAATTTCTGAATATACATAGATATAAAGGAGGAAGCTTGTTGAATCTCTTGGAGGGAGGTAAGCACTTTCAAAACTTTGAGGATAAAATGAGAAGGCGAAGCCTGACAGTAAACATACTAATAAATGCATCCTTTGAAATTCCTTTCTCATCCTATTTCACAGTGCAAATTCGTGAAATGAATGCTCTTATTACTTTTTAAGCTACTGAAGCCTATATGTGTACATGTTTTTTTATGAATCAAATATCATATACATTTTATAAACATTTTCACCTTTACCCAAGTCTTCTTTAGGAGTTATATTGTATAAACAGTATGTTACATTGGGACTGCACTTCCAGTTTTTAACCTTATTCGTCTATATTTTACTTCCAGTCATGTTTAATCAGGTTACTGCTTCTACTGTGAGTGAGAATACCATATAAATCTGGACATAATATTTTTGAATACTTTAAAATTGTGCTCATCTTTCTAATGTAGTATCCAAAACTGAAGCACTATTGAAACCAATTTGTTGACAATCAGTCCTAGATGGCTTTTTATTTCCAAAATACAGACATATTTCTGCTCTCACATAGAATATTGCCAATGTGCTAACTACTCTTTCATCATAACACAATAAAAAAAAGAGTCTTCATAACCCAGTTCTTTAAAATCCTGTATAAACTTAAGTTTTTGAATATCTGGGAGTCAGGAAAGTTCACTTAATTTATTGTTTTTTTCATTTAGTTAACCTGGTGATGCCTAAATTCCTCAGAGTTTCTAAAGCTACCCTGTCGTGTGTGATTTTTTTTTTTTCAGTGTTTCAGCCCAGTTCACAAACGCTATTTCCATGTGGTGCATTCCTTTCTATAGAAAAGGCCAAAGCTTTCATTCAAACTCTCAAAAGTTTCTTCCTTATTTGCAAGTGGTGGTATAAAGAAAGCATATATAAGGTGGTATAAGGTGGTACAGGGAAGAAGATTAGGGGTGTGTCCTGGATATGTCTTTCTCCAATGCCCCTCCTCTCTCGATGACAAAAGAATGTCAAGAGAAGACTAGGAGACTTGAGGAGAGCTAGTGCAAGAGGATGTGGACCAGGACAGTGTGATCAAGGAAGATGAAACAATAATGGAGAAAGTGAGATGAGGGGGTATCAGAAAATGCCGTTAGAAAACTAAGGACAATCAAAAAGAGGCTCTGCAGCCTCTGTTTCTGCAGCTTGTTTGTTTTGCTTTTGAAAAGGTGTTACAAATAGAGATACTCAAGATCTTAAAAAGAGAAGAAAAATGGAAATAACAAACCTTTTCCTGTATAACCCCCACACTGCTTATTTTGGTACAATGCCTCAGGAAAGATTATGACACAGTGGCCTTGATTTTTATAAATGCATCTTTTTTTCTTATATAAATATTAACCACATTTGGCTTTTTGGGTGTCACACAATTAGCAAATTAGTCATTCACTAAGAGTATTCATCTAGGTTTTATAACACTTCCCCACCTTAATTTTAGAATATTACATGCAAGGGGGAAAAATTGCCTTCTTTTTTATTGCACTCATTGAAATCCCTTCTCTAAACACTAGGCTCTGGAGCTATAGTGGCAGTTGGTTCTGTCATCAGAATATCACCACTTTGAATGGAATTTTGAAAATTACAAAGGCTGCACTGGCATTATAGCAGAATCAATAGTTCTCTATATACAGTAAAAGCTCTCTCTTTTTAAAGCTTATGCATTCCCTTTAACATAGCCCCCCTTTCAGTTCAATTCATTGCATTTATTTATTATAAATACAAGATAGAAATGAGAAATTTCCTCCAAGGTTTCAGATCTTTTGTGTGCAAAACTATTAGAGAAATTTTTGCTGGTCTTTTACATATGAAATTTAATGAATTGAGCTAACATTCTAAGAGGTACAACAGACTGTTTATTTGCAATCATGTGTGCAAGTATGAAATACAATATCCATGTCCAAAAGAAGCCAGAGGTATAATGGAAGGCTTTTAATTTCATGTTTAAAATAACCTTTCTAACATGGTATACTTCCAAAATGCAATAATCCAAGTACCACATTCAGAGAGGCCCAGATGCTGTGTTGCATCTCTCTGGAACAACCATGTTGAAAATTTGCCAAAAGACTGTCATCTCTGTGGGGTTTGATGAATAGATCTGGGGTTATTTGAAGCTGAAGCAGAGGCCATTTTATTTTAGTTAGTTTCTTCTAGACTTTCATGACTTACCCATTGGAAAATAAAATCTATTCCCCAGCAAATCCAAGAGGAGTTTGTCACAGTCTGACAGAGGGAGTCACCATCTATTACAAGTGGCCAGGGGGCTCTCAAGAGTGGCAGTGCATGCCATCCCTGAGACTGGACAGGTGACTTGAGCCCAATCGGTAGTATTGTGTGCATCTCACCCATTAAAAGAGCTGTATAATAGAATTCATTTTCTGAGGTGAGTATTTAGCTTTTGAACTCACTGTGCTTTGGTAGTGAAACCTTGAATGAGGTCTTCCTCTTAGAAAGGAGCTGGCACTGTATAAAATAGTCATATATAAGTTCATGCATTTCCATCTGTTTCTCCAAATATGGGTATGTCTTTACTTGTCAAGTCATTAATCCTCACTTAATATCACATTCAAACTGAAAACTAATTATACAAGTCCACAACCACAGCATAATATTATGAAGACAAGTACATATTTACTTAAAGTCCCAGTGATAGTTTTAAAGGTCTGTATAACTTAGAATCACCATTTTGAATATTATTGGTAAAATTATGAAAAGCACAATGGATGAAAACACAATGGCACATTAATTTCATAGTAAAATGTGATCCTGTAACTGTAATTAATATTATCCATCTCGCAGTTGTGGGTCATTATATAGTTTAACTCAATTATTCTTGATTAAATAGAGATAATCCATTGTAGGTCTTGGTTAACATAATTCATGGCAATTTATAGTGGATAGACTTATTAAATATAGATAGTAAGGAATGTTTTATTTAACATATATTTATGCTAGCTTAGTTTCAGAACTTAAAGATCATAATTTACTTTGCTCTGGCAGAGAGCGCGCGCGCGCACACACACACACACACACACACACACCCTGTGGTTAGTTTATTCCTTGCTATTTTAACAGTCAGTTACTGCTTTGGTGAAAGCCTACAGCTTAATCCATTAAGAGCCATTCAGAGCAAAACAAACAAACAAAGATTTAACCACTTCAGCGACAACAGTGCAGAACCAACAAGAAGCCTCCTTAGAAAATCCTAGCAATTTTAGGATCAATAGCCTCATACTAGATGCTCCTAAGTGATGAAAGCTTGAACATTTGTGCTGTCAGGTTTTAGAGAATAAAACAAAACACAAAAAGTGCCTGGAAAAGACAATTTGATAAGTTTCATTTGGAAATACCCATGTGGTTCAGAGGGCTAACTTAAGTCCTATCAACAGTCTCAATGAAAACAAACTGATTTAAACTTCACTTTGGACTGAAAATTTTACCTACGTGTCCTGAGAGTTGACATTGTTAGTCTTTTAGTCTTTCTCCAAATTCTATTACTTACAGCTTTATTATTACTACTTCTAATTAATGTAAATTAAACCTTTGGTCTGCCTTCTTTATCTATCTATCTATCTATCTATCTATCTATCTATCTATCTATCATCTATCTATCATCTACCTATCTACCTATCTACCTATCTACCTATGTATGTAACTATCTTTTTGAAAACAAATCTTATCTAATATTTTTATATTAAAGTATTTAGAAGAATGTTATTCATGGCCACAATTTTAACAATAAAACTAACAAATACATGTATATATGAAAGGAGTAAAAACAAACATTTTCCCACAAGATTAAAAGCCTGTTCATTTCCTTTTAGAATTATTCCATTGTATATTACCCTTTGTGGAGAAACCCATTAGCTTCTTTTATACATCTCAAGTCTTAAATAATACACCACTGCTGCAGCATATGTTTTATGGAAAAAATCTACTATCATTCTATAGCATAAAAAAGGCCTTCTACATCTTTCGTATTCATTACATTATCCTTTTAAGTTTCACAAAATAATCTTGCAATACTGTATCTCTTGTAGTTACAGTTTTAAATACCTGTACGTTTATTCTTAATTATAAACTCTGTAATGAAATAGGAGTATTATTTATTATTTATCTTGAAATGTCAGCTGGTTAGACTTTACCCACAAATTATCTAGAGGCATTAAATTATATACCTTCATAGGTAGTCAACCCATATTGTTGCAGTTGCCTGCAGTATGTTTACAAGATAATTTGTTTACCGATGATTGTCTACTTATTTATGTTTCTGCTTTTGTAAAAGTAGATCCTCACTGAAGAAATATGCTTAATACAAGGAACCTAGAGTATTTTGTTTTAAAAATAAGTATCAAATCAAAAGCAGAATGATCTCTTTGCTGAAATGTTAACAAATAACATTGACCATCAACGTTTTACAGACTAAAGAAATAAATTATCCTGCAATACCATTAAAATGCATGATTTCCCTGGGTGTCAGAAATGCTGTGCAGCTTTTTTTGGATTCATTAAGGCGCTCACTGCACAAGTGCGTTGCCAACCGGGATGTGGGTGGCTGTAATGGCAGCCTGTAGGTTTGTATGGAAAACAAGTATGGCAGTGTGAAAAAAATCCTTCTCTCACCCCACAGATACCTGTACGGAAAGCTTGGGAGACATTTCCATAGGCTCACTGTCAAGTGAATGTTAAAGCCCCCATTCACGGGGAAGCAGAGGTAAGTCAGAAAAAAATGCATTGATGAAAAAGTGAAGGGGGTGGGGGTGAGAGTGAAATCACCTGGCATTAAAGCAGCCTAACCAAGTGACAGACACGTAGACAACTCTGATGCTGCCAGAACAACACTCTGCACAGCCCACCAGCAAGCAATTTGTCACTGCGACAAGAATATCCTCCGCAATTTGGCATCAGGGTCCTTGGACAGCCAACTGCGCCTGTACAGCACGAGACGTGCTATTCGGCAATGGGGAAGATGGGAATCGAGGTTCTCATTATGTCCAAATGTGTTATTTTATGAAAAACATATCTTTTGTCATGATCAACATAGAGATATAACAGTAGTAATTGACAATAACTGGGGGCAAATAAGACAACAAATTGAGAGAAATATGTCCTTGTATGTTTTTGAGGTAGCCTGTGTGTTGAGATTTCAGGATGCTTGCTCAATGTGTCTGGTATTTTATGGCACATTCCCACACTGTTTCATAGAAATAATGAATCCATAGGTGCAAGAATTAACTGGGAAGATTTTTGACAGTAACCCACTTGCTTTCAGCAGAACAGGCTCATTGCTTTGTTTTAGACTTTATGTATTTGTATATGGCATGTTGATTAATAAGTCACTGAATGCAAATCCTTTTTACTGCTATGATTTGAAATAAGACAAAGAATTGAAGGTAAGTTGGGTGATAAATGTGCAAAGGAAAGACCCTTTACTCTTTATATTGCTACCCTGGTAATCTATTGTAAAAGTGCAATAAAGGAGAGAAGCCAGGGGCATAGGATAAAGGTATCTGAAAAATAAGCAAGTAGTGTTCCCCTTGCCAATTACTTGGCATCTTACTTTGTAATTAATGCCACAGTAATGAAAAAAGTGGTAGGCACAAAGATTGGGCCTTTTGTGCATTCTATACAGAACCAAACACTCATAAAAATCTAGCTCAAAGCTAGCCTAGTTTGGCTCTCTCCACAATCAAGACTTGCTAGAGAATTAGTACAGTCCCATAGGGTGTGTGTGTGTGTGTGTGTGTGTTGCAATGGATTTTATAAAAGTGACATCAGGCAATTGTGGTATTGCTGTCTCCATCACACAGACAATGGTGTCCTTCATTCCCCAGACATGATGGAAACTTGTACCTATTCTGCCAGAATCTAACATCATGGTATCTATTATGTTATTCACAGTTGTCCCATGAATCACTTTAGCTAACTGCTGCTTAAGTGGCTATGATAACTTTCAGCGCCTGGTGTATTTCCCAGTACCTTATATACTTGGGCTTTATGGGAACTTTTAAGAAATACTAAAACTCTTGAGTTAAAAAATAGTGAAAAATGATAATACTAATAAGCATTTTTAAGAAGTAGGAAAAAGAATATAATTTAGACAATTCTGATGTCATTTAAAATACAGCATGTTTCAAAAATATCCAACAAATATTATATAACAAATTGTTTAAATGTAAAATATATTTTCTCTTTCTGTCTAACATAAACTGGACATTAATGTATAGTGTGGGATGCAGGGTTTAGAGAAAGAGATGTTTAACTGTGAGACAGATGGTGTTAGGGGTGGAGCAAGGACACTAGCTACGTATGTGGATGCTTAAATAAAGCGGTCTAAGATTTATATCTGTTCAGGGGTAAGATGTAAATAGAGAGGAGAACAGAGAGGTATGAGAAGAGAGAATGTTCAAGGCTAGAGGGTGCAAAATAGAGTGGAGACCATAAAGAAAACTAACCTCTACTTTTCTAAGCTTTGCATGGGGTGTTTTCCTTACAACGCCCATTAAAGTCAATGGGAATCATGCAGCTAAAACCCTGAGTAACTCTTTGACAATTTACTTCCTAGTGTCTGGAAAAGAGTACTACCTACTAAGGGCAATTTAATCATTTTAGTTTGTGCCTCCCATACAAAGACAAATTTGATAGCATATAGCAATAGTAAAAAGAGAGACTGCATTTAAGATTTTCTTATTGCAAAAGAAATCATCGTTGAAAAATGTCACCTAAACTCTCACCTTGTTTAGCAACAATAATAAACAGAGAAAAGCAATCCAGTGAAAGAATATGAAAAGACGTATTGACTTGATTACAAGAAAAATGGTGATTGCTAGTAGGTTTTTTTTTCCATTTTAAATTCTCAAGCTCTGAACACAATCGCAGGATAATAAGAATAGAGAACAATTCTTAAGACACCAAATGGAAGCTCTTGATTACTTCCTTTTTCCCATGTACCTCAAGTTGTACATATGTAAATATAGCTATGACATCCTAATAAAGTCTTTAATAATACAAATATAGTTATGGGGGAGGAGGGTTTAACATAGACTTCTAATTATATGCAGAAATGCAGGTAAAAATGAACAGATATTTATCCTGCTACAACCAGTAGCTGAATAAACGCACTGCACCCTATATGTAATATTATTTTTGAAAGCTACAGAATGTGTTTGTTAAAATGTGCATGCTATTTATAATCTCTTTCATGAACTTTGAAGTCAGCAAACTAACATTGGCTTTCAAAGTATTATTTTTATAAGGTTCTATGTTTCTTTACTCTCCAAACATTGCCTATTTAAGTGCTCTACTGCTTTATGATATAATTCTTATAACTATACAACTATGTAATAAGCTTATGTAGGCTGAAGATACGGCTCCTGTGTTTTCTGAGTCCCTTCTCTGTGATTTGTTTTGTGACTTGTCCTTTGAAGGATGAAGAAGTAAGACCCTACATGGCTCTGCTTTTCAGTGCGTGGAGCAGAGACACATCTATGAACAACTGCCTACACAAGTTGATTGCTGGGCAATATAATTTCTCAGTTCTTATGGGTAAATGAGTGCTTCTCGCCATGGACCTAGCTTGTGCTTCAATTTAGGTAAGCATACTGCTGCAGCAGCCTTGAAACTATTGCTCTCTGATTGTACAAATTAGCAAATCCTAAACTATACCACCAGGAAAAGGCATAGCTCCACACTTATGAATGCCTGTCTTTTGAGAATTAGAGTAATTATGTCCCCAAACCCACCATTGATATTCAGATAGACTTTCAATAATTTTGTAAAAGTAAAAAGCTTTCTGAAATCACACTGATACTTTTTATGGTAGAAATAATGCATAGGGGTGAATACAGTGATTTGATATGTGAGAACAATTAAAGGAGAGAGATATTTTACTTGAAGAGAATTGGGATGTGTTTCTGGGCTGAGTCAATGGCTATATTGTTGGAGGGTTTTGATTGTGTAAGAAATTCTGAAATCCAATTTCTTTGGAGAATGGGGTTATGAGTTCACAAAATAATTTAAAAATATGCTGTTATTAAAGTGATTATAGTACTACTACAAAATCAGAGATAATAATAAATTTAAGACATTAAAATTCTCCAAGTTTTAGTTTTAAAACTCACAGCTGGTTCTTACATTCCAGGTCATTCATTGTTTGTGACCAGATCACATATCCTTAACCAAATACACATGAAAAGATTTTTATTCACAAGTTAAACCTGGTGGAGTTTAACACACAAAGCACTTTAATTATTATTAAGTTTGTATTCAATTTTTCTTCGTGTAGTATACTTGGAACCAGCAAGGATAAAAATAAACAAACACTAGTGTTTAAAGCAAAAGAGAAAGTCAGATATTGCAGTGCCAATACCATGCGCGACGTTGCAGAAACTTGTTTTCCTCTGACATTATAGTGCCATTGTTTCATTTTGGGCAAGAAACTGAATAATCATTAACACACTCCATGAAATCAAAGATTTACAGGATTATGTATTCTAGATCTCTTATTTTAGGAATTTTCTTTGCCATGACTTGAATGAATTGGATATTTTAGCTAATTAAATTCTAAAATTAATCTCTTTATTTCAGACCTGTTTTTCTGGGAATTTACTATAAATCAATGTTTGCTAGCACTGACGTTTAAGACATCTTTCAATATTTTTTCATACTTCCCTCCACATGGCTAAGAAATTATTATGCTTTTGAGATGACATCTATGTAGTCATTTTGTAGTATACGTAGTTAGGGAAGGGCATACAGAAATACTATATTTTCCCTTGCAGCATCTCAAATATCTTACATATTCAGTTTGCATTGTGTGCACACACATGCACACACTGCATTTCTTTTAACTCAATGAGCACATTTGTGAATATATATCTCCTGAAATATTTTCCCAGTCCAAGGAATGATGTTTTATGAACTGATTTTTATCACCTGTACAAGAGAATTATTCAAACGTTCCCACTAAGAAGTCCATAATCAAATTAATGATTAATTATATTCATAAGGATGAGTTTATATTTTCTTTACTGCGACCACATTTGTCTTCTTCCTGTATCCCTATTTATCTACATTTCTTCAAATGTGAAACTTGAATGGCCTTCTACAACTAAAACATATCTGGAAATCTAAAGCATGGAGGAAGGTAATTTTGGGGTGAGGGTATTGTACTGTTAAAGAAGTGGATTCTCTGCCTCTAGAGATCTTTGGGATTTTTTATATAGCAAATTTCTGATGCTGCACTTCTAAGACTTGAGGCCTGAACTCTTCTTTGCTGCCTCAAAGAAAAGGAAACCGCTATACAATAGATTGAGTAGTCTGGAGCAAAAGGTCATCCAACATTACACGTGTTTGTCAGAGACGAAAGCCTAGAAAGGAAATCCTCCCAAGCAACTGTTAAGTTGTCTGCTCCTTACCTGGTGTGTGTGCACAACTGTAAAGAAGGGGGATTCAAGCACAGGTATTGAAAGAGGAAGAGGCCTTTTAAGATGAAATGAGGTCTGGAAATATTTCAAAGATACCCTAAAACAGACAGTAGAAATTCTTTTTGAAATTGAAGTGTTCTGAGGCTTAAAAATGATGGTGCAGAATGAAAAATACTGTTTTTTCACTGTTCTAAAATATATAATGAATTCAGGTTATGGCTAAGGTGAAATGCAACATAATTTTCATAATTATTTATGTGTGAAAGACACATAATTGTAGGTTCATTCACAGTCAAGTGGCAGTGTTGGGCAATGGAAAAACCAGGAAGCTATTTCTCTGGTTTTTCAATCTCATGCTACACAGATTTGAGCAATTATTTAACTATTTAAGACTTACATGGGTACAAAACAACATTCTGACAGTTATCATAAGATGGAATAAAATATTATTTCCATTTTTTGCTGATACCTGATGTTTTCATTGTTGTTTGAGCTCTTATGCTCTAAAAGGGTGTATTCTATTTAGTGTATAGTTTCATTCATTCATTCACTCATTTGTTCCTTCAGAGATAACTGAGTATTGACTAAAGAGGATGTCTATACTTGCTTGCTGCCAGTTATTCAAAGACTACTAAGATAAAGTTCCAGCCTTTAAAATACTCGTAGTCTGGTAAATAAAGCAATAAACCAAAATTAACAACATGACTTAACAAGGGCTATGATAAATGACAACATTTCTATAGGAAGTTAGAAAGGGAGCTTCTAACTGTTCCTTAGAGAGCCTGGGAGGCTTCATAGTGGAGGTGATCAGTGAACTGGATTAATAGTAAAAATGGGACCACTTCTGCTTCTTGCTAGTAGATCCAACATTGCCACAGGAGGGTTGAGTGAATTTGTGCAGTTCAGGAGGCCCTTGGCTTCAAACCTTTGTGTGTGTATTATGTGTGCAGCTTTAAAAATATACATTCTTGTGAAATTCTGCTTCTACCAGTTTGTTTTGATATTGGATTTTCTTTCTTGTCTTCTTTTACATAGGAAGGAAAGGGAAAAAACTGCAACTACTATATATAAATATGTAATTTATATCATGACTACTTTATACCCATTTAATACCTCCATTTTTTGAATGGTGTGTGTGTATGTACACATGTATGAAACACAAACATAAGGAAATGTGATTATGATAATTTTATGATATTTTTTGAGGTAACAGGAATGATGTTGGCATGCTAACAAACTCAAACAGGGAAACCTACATTCAAATTGTTTTAAATATTTGGGGAGGGTTCTAGGGCTTTCCAAGAGCAGCAAATCATACAAGCATGTTTTTTTCTATACTATACAATGTCTTAGAAAGATTCCTATTCTAGCAAATATGAAAAAGAAGCAGGTAGCAGGATAGTTTGGTACACGGAAAATATTTGAAACAAAATCAGAATTTAATGATCTAGGCTAGTGATTCCCAAACTATAATGTTTATAAGAGCCGCCTGCAGAGCCTGTTGAGGTACAGTAGAACTGGGGTGGGACTGATGCATTTCATATTTTACAAACTCACAGGTGATACTGGTGCTGCTGGTTGAGAATGACACTTTGAAAACCACTGATCGAGACCAGTTCTCAGATTTAATCTGTCTATGGATCACCTGGGGGTCTTGTCAAACTGAAGCTACTTATCCAGTAGGTCTGGAGTGGGTGGGAGAATTTGTGTTTTGAACAAGCTCCAAGGAGATGCCTGATGCTGCTGAAATCAGACCACACTACAAGAAACAAGGCTTTATGTGACATCCTACATCGTGAGTTCAAGTCATATGACATGTTTTGCTGATTTCGGGAAATAATGCAATCAAATAGTGATTGCTAGTTTAGTTTTTGAGAAAATAGGTTTGTATCCTTACCAACAATGGTAATGAAAATTAACTATTTCTTCTTGAGTATTATATGAGCAAATACTACAGTCCCACTGACAGCAGTATTTGTAGAGCTCCTGTGCTCTGTGAAAACACCTGCCCTGGTTACTCTAAAAGGTTAGGTGAAACATGGGTTTCTCCTTTAAGAAGTGTCTATAACTACCTTACTTTGGACTTTTAGAAATGAATTAATACCCTATATTAAATAGATTATAGTTCTCTGATTCTGATAAATTGTGTACAAAAGGTAAAAAAGGATTAATCTAACATCTCAAAAAAAGAGCTTAGAAACAGTACAATATTAAGGTTGTGTTATCTACACTTGTTCTACCCTCACCATCCCTCAGTTTAAAAATTCTGTTTAGTTAGATAAGTTCTATCCACATAAAAAAAAGTTGAGCTAAATCTAGTGAAATGAGTTGGAAAATATACTTAATGTTGATCAGATAACAGTCAGTGATAGATTATGTGGATGAGGTTTGAAGAGCCTTATTGATATGTGTTGGCTGTCTTCAACCTGTATTTTCTTAGTAATGAGCATCTCTCTATGCCCTCTCTTTTGCGTAGATCTTTGAAAAAACTGAGAAGTGAAATGACAGTAATAGTAGTACATTAAAGAATTTGGAGGGGAAAGACCTAACAGAACTTTCAAATAAAAAATAGGAGTAGCATCTATATAATATATTTTTGCCAACTTTGAATGATTTTAAGTACCCTTGGGGTACACATATTTCTGTTCTCCTTATGACCACCATGTCATTCACAAACTTTTAAATAATACATGAAATTTAATGACTTAACATGGTTTTTACATAGTAAATTTCTCAATTTTCAGTTTGTTAACATTTTTGGTGGGCTGAATCAAATATGAGTAACCGATCATGTTAATGCTAGTATAGAAGCCCTTAGACAAATAAATGTAAAAATAGTTAAAATATTAATATAATTTTAACATTTCTTCTTGCCTTGGGTATGTGACTTTTTGTATTATCATTTCTGAGGAAAAATGATTATCTTTACAATACTTATTTATGATTAAGTGCTCTTGTCATTTCTACTTCTTCCCTTTTCCAAATAGTATTAATTTCTGATCTACTCACCATATTGGGCTATTTGAGAAAATTTTACTTGCAGGGTGTTTGACTTCTTGATATATCATATGTGTGTCTTTAGTTAATATCTATCTAAAAGAAGTTGCATAATATCTGTATAAAATAAGTTGCAGATGATTTTAAAATGTAGATGTTTGGAAATATGGCCCTTTATAAAAGCTTCAATTCCTCTTCACAGAAAATACTCATGAAACCCACACAAAGAAATTCTGCATACAAAGTATTCCATATTTACTGGCTTTTGAAGGAAGATTAACAACTCTGATATTGATGATTGAAGTTAACCAAAATGTCATCTTTTTTTCTTATTTCTTACATAGACATTGAACCCTGATGGATCAATAGGCTGTTTTTATAAATACATCATTTTGTTTTTATTGTGTAGACCTTGCCTTACAAATAAGCCTTTATATAAATTTGTAACATGGAAGCAAGTGGACATCTGGCTTCTGTGAAAAATACGATTCACTCATTTGCATTTTTAAATTCCATTCATTCCATTTATAAATTGTTCATGTGTCCTCTTTGCTCCTTCTAAAAGCAACTCTTCTCAGCCATCTTCAATTTTAAATATCCACAGAAATTATATTACTTATAATTCAGATCATCTCTTTACATTTATGTAAATGAAAATTAATATTCAATATCCACAGCATGAAGAAAACCACGATACCTAGCGAAGTGAGAAGTTAATTGAAAACTAATAAGAAATTTGGGTGACAAAATTCAACTTACCCTAGTACTATATATTGCTCTCACATGACTGAAATACTCTTCAAATGCCATTAAAAAAATTTAGGATCACAATACTGAAAAGATAACTTATTACCCGGGTTGGTTATAATATTTTTTCAGAAAATATTTTGGGTGTGTAAAGGTGATTCTCTCACTGATGATATGCTGTAAACAAAGTATGGGACGAAGGACTGTGCAAGCATGCCCCGCTTTCTGAAAGTTGGCTTTGTGCAACTTTGCTTTTATGAAAGGCCTACATTAGTGCCTGTTTTCACTAATGGAAAGAAATCTGAAAAGGATTTTCACTTTGGGTAAAAAAAGAGGGAAAGTGAAAACAATGTTCTGTGTCTGTTTTGCAGTGAGGTGTATACCCCCGAAGAGAGAGTTGGCACTGCCAAACAAACTCCTTTCTTGGGGGCCACACTCAACATCAAGTCCCAGAGTTTTGAACTGTATCTGTGAGCATCTGTGTTTTATCTCAATTTTGTGCATAGCAAGATGTGTCCTAACATAATTGCTTCTTTGTTTTATGCTGTTTAGGTTGATGATAACGTTCATGGGAACACTCTACTTGCTGAGAGTAGGAAAAACCTGTTAAATGCTGTTTGTTTTTTGCTCATGAATATTATTAGCAGCAATAGTTTTTGTGAGTAAAAGTTAAAAAAGTACAAGAACTTGAACCAGGAAGATTTATTCACTTATTTTCTGTCCTAGACATTTTTATGGTTCCACGTCCAGACTAATAATTTCCATAACATTGAAATTTCATAAATACCAAGAGCAAAATAACCCAAAAGTTCTATTTGAATTTTAGGTAACATTTCTCATAAGCATTATATTCTTCATTTAAGTGATTTTCCTGGGTGGAATCCTAGCATTTCAAAATGATAGTGTTGAATCGTTAAACAGTTAAATATAATCTCTGCATATTTCCCTGTAACTATTTATATAGTTAAAAAACGTGCGTGCGCACACACGTGTGTGTGTGTGTGTGTGTGTGTGTAAATGAAAAGATTTTCCTCCAGTTGAGTGGAATACTTGATGGGCCTAAAATTACATAATGCGAACAGGGATAATCATGATAGGGAAAGATGATAAAATAAGAAGCTACTTGATTGTGATCTTCAGCTGTAAGTTTTGAACTCAGCTCCAAAAGTATACCAGAAGATATTACTTTTCTAAGACTGTCAATCACATGAGTTTTAAGGAGAGTTACTTAGAAGACATAGCATGACCAGTGGAGAGGTATAGATGGGGACCTAGAACCAAGAAGACCAGGTGGTGGAAGTTCTCAGACTCTGAGCTCCCAGGCTTTCATTTACAATGCATTTCTCCCTACTGATGTTCTCTGCTAATATCACACAATTTGGAAAACTCCTAGAACATATGGGAGTTGAAACTGGGAGAAATGAACTTGATTAAATTTCCCAACTTGAACTTTATGACAACTATCACATTGGCCTAAGTCACATTTCCATTTGGGGTTTGGTGCCTGTAATTTGGGGAAAATAAATGACTATTTTAATAATTTGGTTTACAGAGCTGCTAGGGAATGGAGAGTTCCTTTCTTGAATTCAAGGCATTATAAACCAGTTTGAGATAAGCTGGAGAATTTTAGAAGCTAGTGTCATATTCACTGGAGAAATTGATCCCTGGAGCAACTTGAAACATAACCAGATAGACTAATGTGATTCTAGTGAGGTAAGGTAAATTGGTCCCATCAATCACTTCAGAAATGCCTCTACTCTTCTGTTTTGAGGAGGATGGGATATACTATCATCAGGACACCACTAGATCTTTTCAGACATCATTAATATTTTCAAATCTATTGTATGGAAGTTCAGTGCAGATGTAATAATCTTCAGGTTCTTGAAGAACTAGAAGCTGTCTACCTTTCTCTTCCACTCATGCAGCTGTCACAATTCTGGATCCCAGGACACCTCTCTTTGAAGGAAATTTAGTTGCCCTCCTAGTGGGTAAAAGTAGTTATGTAAGGTGTTGAATGCTGATTTGCATGTCAGTCAGGCTCTCTATATGTCATAATCAAAAGAATGAGGGAGCCTTGAAAAAACAATTATGGAGAGAAATATGGAGAGATGTCCAAAGCACTTTGTGTCTAGAACAGATATTCATGAACTTCTCCATTGAAGGAGATGCTGAAGACTAGTTTCTGAAAATGACAAGAGGTGTCTGTTTGGTAGGTTAGGCCAAAGAAGAAATGAATGTTTTGTTTAGCAGGCCACAAAACAAGTACTGAGTCAGTTTTCCTCTTTTGGTAAAAACACAAATGGGTTTTGGCTGTGTTTTTGGTTCCTTCTGTCTTACTTGTGAGGTGAGACAATAACATCACCCTCTGCTTACTTCAGGACACAGTCAGGACACAGTAAGATAATTATTTTTCAGTACAATAACATTTGAGATATTAGAGGGGGGAGTGCAAGCACATAAAAGTCTAGACATAGCATTCTATTGTACTTTATAGTGTTTTTCATTTGGCATAATTTTTGTAGAGGTATTTATAAACTGAAGTCCTAAACCTCTCTTGCTGTTGGCAAAACGGAGGACATAACTCTCTATGAAGCCAATATAGAACCCAAAGCTGTGGAACGATTTCTTTAGTAGTATAGCAAATTAGTAAAGCACATAAAAAGGAAGACAAAACTTCTGAAGCCTATTTTCATTACCGTGAAATTATTTGTTTTGTGTTAAGTAAACTTTTCATGATGTAACACACATATTCAAAAATACACAAATGTAAATGTATTATTGGATATTTTAAAAAAGTGGACACAGCCATGCAGTCCTCAATGGTTTTAAGGAATAGAACATTACTTGTATATAAGAATTCCCTTTGTCAATACCTCAAAAAGAAGTCATTGTTTCATTCCTATTTCTTCCAATTAATTCTGCTGTTGACCTTTATATAAGTAGTATTTTGTATGTTTTTATTGTACCCTTGCTGTTGTACAGATATGGTGGAATTACAGTTCATTTATTTTCACTGTGGTATTTTATCACATGGATATACCAAAATTCATTTATCCCTACTTTTGATGGATATGGGTTGTTTCCAATTTTTGGCTACTATTCATGTTCTAGTATGTATTTTGGGCACATTCATATACTTTTCATTAACTCTATACCTATGAGTGGAAATGCTGTGTAATAAGGTATGTTCAGCTGGGGTAGATTTGACCAAACAGTATTCCAAAGTGGTTGTGCCATTTCATGCTGGCACCAGCAATGTATGGTGGTGTTTTGTATTCTCACCAGGGTTTGGTGTTGTCACTCTGTTTGACTTCAGCTGTTTTGGTAGATGCATAGCAATATCTCATTGTAATGAAAACAATTTATTTTACAGAGAGAGGAAGGGGCAGGGGGGAGAGAGAGAGAGAAGAAGGGAAATGATATCTCATTAATTTAATTTGCATTCCTTTGGTATCTAATAAGATTTGGCCACTTCTACTGTATTTATGGACCTTTGAATATTGTGTTGTGTGATGTATTTGTTGCCTGTTTTTATTTTGGGTTGTTTATATTTTTCTTATGGTTTTATAGTACTTGGTATATTCTGCATATCTCTTCTTTGTAAGATGAATGCTTTGCAAACACTTTTTTCAGTCTACAATTTGCCGCTTTCACTTTCTTAATGGTGACTTTTGATGGACATAATATTTTAATTTTAATGTAGTCTTATCCTCTATGGTTAGTGGGTTTTGGGTCCTGTTAGAGACATCTTTATCTACCTGAAGGGCATGACAATATATTCCTATTTGGGGAGAAAGCTCATATACCTTTGAATTTTCCATCAGTGGACAACATGAATTGATTTTTGTGTATGCTGTAGGTTAGAAATTTATTTTTTCCTTATGTATATTTGATTAGCCCAACACCATTTTTTAACTTTGCATAGCTGTTGTTTAATACATTTTTACTTTGTATAGCTATTGTTTAATACATATTTTTCATTGTTGTTTAAATACAGTTGTCTCCATTTTCTGCTCACCCCTCCCTCCACCCCAGCCATCCCCTCTCCCCACCCTTGTTCCTACCCTGCTTTGGTGTTGTTGTCCATGTGTCCTTTATACATGTTCCTGAGAAACCTTCCCTCTTTTTTCCCCAACACCATTTATTAAAAAGACAGTTCCTTCAATATTGCAGTTCAGTGTCACCTTTCTCATAAAACAAGTGACTATGTATTTGTACAGCTTCAGATTGTCCTTTCAGTTTCTTTATCCACTACATTGTCTTCGTTATGCTTTGTACCAAGTCTTTATTTCTAGTAATGTGTATCCCATCTTTTCATTCTTTTTCACCATGATCTTGGTTATTCTTGTCCTTTTGCATTTAAAATTATCTTGCTTATTTTCACATTTAAAAATATCTGCTAGAATTTTGATTGGGAATACATTGAATCTATATACCTTTTTTCGAAAAATACTGTTTTCAACATTGTATTCAATATGGTAAACTCTTTCATTTATAGTTTTTATAGTGTTACCTAATTTCTACTAATAATTCTTAATGGGTAGAGGTCTTATAAATATTTTATTAGCTTTTTCTTTGGCACTTGCTTTTTTGGATGCTATTGCAAATTATATGTATATTTCATTTTCTAATTATCAAGGCTATATTGAAGTACAATTTATTTTTTAGATTGACCATTTATCTAATTCCCTTGTTAAATTCATTTATAAAACTAATTGTTTTACTGTAGAAGACTTTGTAGTTTATAAATACACAGTTATGTCATCTACAAATAATGACATGTTTCTCTATCTCTGTCCTCTACCTCTTTTTCTTTTTTACATTTGTATCTGTTATTTCTTTTTCTTGCTTATTACTCTGATCAAATTGACCAGATGTTGAACAGAAGAGATACTAATGAACATCTTTGTTTCTTTTCTAATCTCTTGGTGAAAAAGTTTCTATGTTTCACTATTATCGCATGTGATACTTGCTGTAGGTTTTATATAGATACCCATTAACAGATTAAGGAAGTTTTAATCTATTTGTAAATGTGTATTGATTAATTTTCAAACAACTGTGGGTTTTCCACTTAACCTTTTTAAAAAATTGGTTTCTAATCGAATTGCAATGAGGTCAGAAAATACATAGTGAGTTTAATTCTCTGAAATTTGTTGAATATATAGCAATATTGATAACCTATGGTCTATTTTAGTATATATATTCCATGCACACTTGAAAAAATGTACATTCTATCATATTTGAAGACTGTTCAAAATAAGTCAGTTAGATCAAGAGTATTTATTTTTTGTTAAAATCTTCTATCTTTATTTTGTTTATTTGTTGTATTATTACTAAGAACAGTGCAATAAAATCTTTCAATATGATTTTGATTTGTGCATTTGATATTTCTGCCAATCTTATGTTGCTTCATATATTTTTAAGCAATTTTATTTGATGTATATAAATTTAAAATTTCTATATTTTCCACTTGTATTAACTCTTTTGTCATTAGAAAATGCCCTCTTTATCTTTAACAGGATTAGTTTCCTGAATGTCTACCTTGTTTTATATTAGTATCCCCACACCAGTTTTCTTTTGCTTAGTATTTGCAAGATACAGGGTCTGGCACAAATAACACCCCCTTTTTATTAGAAAATCTTTTATTACAAATCATAAGCCTATACTTATGTAACATAACAATATCACACTTAAACATAGCACTGACATTTTAGATGAAATTATTATAGCCATATTATTACCCTACCATCTGCACTCAAGCAGGTGTTACTTCTTCCAGACCCTGTATATGTTTTCCATCTTTTCCTTTCAACCTCTTTGTAATACATAAGGACATTTTTAATGGCATGGAGTTGGGCTTTGTATTTTTATTTTATTTTTAAAGTTTTTATTTATTTACTGTTAAAGAGAGGGGAAGTGAGAGAGAAAGAGCAGGAGGGAAACCGCAGTATGTGAGAGAAGTATTGATTGCTCTCCTCTCCCATGTCCCTGACTCAGGGCCTGGTCTGTGGCGCAGGCATATGCCCTGACTGGGAATCCAATAGGTCCACCTTTTGGTTGGCGGGACAAAGCTCAATCCACTGTGCTACACCAGCCAGGGCAAGTTGGGCTTTAAAAAAAGATAATTTGACATCTTTGTTTTTACAATAGTGTATTTAGTTCATTTATATTTAATGTAATTACTGATACATTTGAGTTTATATTTACTATCCTACTGTTCATTTCCTACTTTTTCCACCTGCTTTATGTTACTTTTCTTTCTATTTTACTTTCTATTTTACACTAACCAAATTTTTAGCAATCCATGCTCCTCTCCCTCAAACCCTGGCTAGTTTGGTAGTTATACTTCACTCTATAATTTTTAATTAATCAGAGACTATAACTCACTTTCTTATTTTATGACCATCTATTTAAATTTGTAGTTTTACTATTTCCCAGACAATGCAAAGGATATAGATACTTCATTTACCCATTTCTTGACTTTTATATTATTGCTGAAACACACTTAATTTTAACTACAATTTAAACTATAAACTATGCCATTTCTTCTTGCAGATTTAATATCAATTTTGATGTGTACACACAGTTACTTTTTCATTGCTCTCATCACTCACTGCATTTCTGTTTGTTCTAGATTCATTTTCATTCTGCTCAAAGAAATCTTACTATTTTCTCAATTTGAAGCTATTGCTATGAATAATCATAGTTTTTGTATATTTATTTCATCTTCATTTTTCGAAGTATACTGCATTAGGGTATAAAATTCTAATCTAGTAGGCTCTTTTGTTTAACACTTTAAAGATATTTCATTATCTTCCAGTTTACATTGTTTCTTTCACCCCTTTGTAAGTAGTGACTTTTTCACCCTTTGGCTACTCTTAATATTAAACTCTGTGTATGGTTTTTGCCTGCTTTATGCTGAAATAACTCAGTGTGATTTTTTTGTGTGTAATTATTTTTTTGTGTTTACCTGCTGTGGATTGGTTTATAAGATATCCTGGATTTGCACTTACAGCATTGAAAATTATTAGTAATAAATTTGCAATCTTGAATTTGCCATATTTTCCTTCTGCTCTCTTTCAAGGAACCATATGGCATATATAATTAGACAATTTTTACCCAATTGCATATACATCTTATGATCCTTTTTGTGCTTGCCATTTATTTTGTTCTCCATGCTTCATCCTGGATATTTTCTAGTGACCTAGCATCTAGCTTTGTAAGTCTTTCTTGAGCACTTTCCAAACTATTGTTAAACTTATCTTTTGAAATCTTTAAGTTACTATAATTTTTTCTAGAATTTGCATGTAATTCTTTTTATATGTTCCAGTTGTATGATAATATAATTTGGCTCTGTTTTGTTTCTTGAGGACATTGATGAATTTATCTTAAAATCCACATCTGATATTTCTAATATTTGTATCACCTATGGGTCTGCATCTATTATCTACTTGTTCTTTTCATAGTTTTCCTTCAATAAGTCTGTGACTTTTAAAAACTAAATCATAGACTTCGTGTTTGGTTGTAGGAACTGATTTTTGTTATCTCATTCTAGAGAGAATTCATTCCATCATTTGACAGGCAGCAAAAGAATAGAACATATCAACCTATTTATGAATTGAGCTGACTGAAGGCTGATTTCTGTCTTTGTAAGTCTTGGTCTTCTTATTGATCCCTTTCCAAAGACATAGCGTTTGCAGGTAGCTACCTGCCAGTCTTCCCAGTACTATTAAAATGCCAATACACTTTCTTGCTTTATGTTGGCTTTCTACTTGCCTTCTTAACCTAATGATCAATGAAGTTTTACTGGTAGCTCTTGTGAAGAGATTCTTTCTTTTTGTGTGTGTTCTCAGCCCTCAGATTCCTGCCTGGCCTGAGAGCACAAAACTCCATTTTTTACTTCTCAGCGGATAGCAGCTGGCTTTCACTTGACTTCTAATCTTCTTGCTCTAAGTTGAGTAATGGTGTACCCCATGTGAGGAAAGGAAACATTCAAACATTGGGCTAGGCTTGGTAAATTCGTTTTTCTCCAGAAATGTGCCTTTCAAATCTTGGCCACTTCAGAAACTCTCCAATGCCTTCATGTTTAGGTGTTTGTATGTTATCCAGCTTTTCCTTATTTTTCTCAGCAAGAGCCTAGATCTACTTGAAGCTGTTCGATAGTATTTCAAAGTGAAAGTAACTCTCCATGTATTTCTCCTTTTGGAAATAATGACACTAGTCAATACTGAGTGAAATTTTACATGTTAACAATAAAAAATTAAATCATTCAAAACTGTGTGTTGCTTAGTATTATGAAGAACTCCAATAACTTTTTGAGTACCCTTTCTTGAGTATATATTGTGAATCTGAATACAGATAATTTCCTGTTATCATTCAATACATGTATACTGTAGAAACAATGCTATGTTTTGAGATATTAATAAGTCTTAGTTTTGGTACATGGCACTTTGGTTATAAAGTAATAACAAAATAAAATAAAAAATATCCCTCAGGGCATCACAATAGTTGGGTTCTTGGGGTATAAGATCAAGATTATCAAAATATTTGGTTCTTGGGTACAAGCTTATGTGGGTGTTGTAAAATAGTCTTGCAATTTAATTCTCTTGACTAAAGTTCATGAAATCCATTCAGCAATATAATGAGCACTGAATTTTGATACAATGAGTTTTTAGAATTATAGCTTTCAATTAGTTAAGAATTGATATGAGTGTTACTCTAAAGCAATTCAGAAGTGAGGTGGACCCTGTATTTCCTTACTCAAAAGCAAGACATTAGGGAAATCTTATATCACATGAAATATTTTGAACTGCTAAGGTTGGCACCGATATCCATATTTTCAATTTTTTACCCTTATTTTTATTTCAGTGACATTGCTTAACAAAATTATACAGGTTTCAGGTGCACAATTCTACGACACATTATTTGTACAATGTATTGTGTGTTTGCCACTCCAAGTCAAGTCTCTGTCCATCACCATTTATTCCCCTTATTCTGTCCTCCACCTGCCCCCCTCCAAATGGCAATTACCACACTTTTGTCAATGTCCATGAGTTTTTTTCTCTCTCTCTTTTCTTTTCTGGGTGAATTAATCCCTCTACTCCCACCACTCAGCCCCTCACCTCTACCCCCATCCCAAACAGCTGTCAGCCTGCTCTCTACCCATCAGTTTGTCTCTGTTTTGCTTGTTAGTTCATTTGTTTATTAAATTCCACATATGAGTGAAATCATATGGCACTTGTCCTTGTCTTTCTCTGGTTGGCTTATTTCACTTAGCACAATGCTCTCCAGGTCCATCCATGCTGTCACAACGTATGAGATTTCCTCCATTTTACAGATAAGTAGTATTCCGTTGTGTAAATGCACCACCACTCTTTTATCCACTCATCTACTGATGGACACTTGGGCTGTTTCAAAATCTTGGTTATTGTAAATAATGCTGCCATGAACATAGGAGTACATATATTCCTTCAAATTAGTGTTTCTGCTTCCTTCAGATAATTTCCCAGAAGTGGAAACTCTGGGTCATAAAACAGTTTCATTTTTAATTTTTTGAAGAAACCCCATACTGCTTCCACAGTGACTACAACAATCGACATTGCCACCAACATTGCACAAAGATTCATTTTTCTCCACATCCTCACCACACTTTGATAATTTACTGGTGACTGCCATTCTGACAGGTGTGAGGTGATAGCTGATTGTGGTTTTAATGTGCACCTTTGATAATTAGTGACATCAAGCATCTTTTCATTTGTCTATCAGTCATCTATATGTCCTTTTTGGTAAATTGTCTGTTCAAGTCTTTAACCCATTTTTTAATTGGATTGTTTGTTGTTTTGGTGTTATGTTTTATAAGTTTTTTATAAATTTTGGATATTACTGTCTTATCAGATGCATCATTGGTGAATATGTTCTCCTGTTCAGTTTGTTATCTTTTCATTTTGTTAATGATTTCCTTTACTATGCAAAAGCTTTTAGTTTGATGTAGGACCATTTGTTTCATTTTTCTTTTGTTTCCCATGCTTGAGGGAGTATATCACAAAAATATTTCTATGAGAAATGTCTTAAATTTTTCTTCCAGGATTGTTATGGTTTTGAGTCTAATGCTTAAAATTAAGCCTTTAATCCAATATGAGTTTATTATTGTGTATGGTGTAAATAAGTTGTCTAATTTCAACTTATATGGTGTCTAATTTTTGCATGCATCTATCCTATATTCCCAACACCATTTATTGAATAGACTGTCTTTTCCCCATTATAGGTTTTTACTTTCTTTATCAAATATTGACTGACTATAAAAGGATGGATGTATATCTTGGCTCTCTACTCTGTTCCATTGACCCATTGATCTGTTTTTATGTCAGGGCCATGATACTTTTATTACTATGGCCTTGTAGTATAGCTTGATATAAAGTAGCACAATTTCTCCAAATTTGTTCTTTTTTCTCAAGATTGCTAGTGGTCTATTTGGTGGTCTTTTGTGGTTACATATAAATTTTTGGAATATTTGTTCTAGTTCTATGAAATACACCATTGGTGTGTTGATAAGAATTGCATTGAATTTATAAATTGCTATGAGTAGTATGGACATTTTAATGATGTTATACTACCTATCTGTGAACATGATATGTGCTCTTCTTATTTGTATTTTCTCCAATTTCTTTAGTGTCTTATAATTTTCTTGGTACAGATCATTTACATCCTTGATTAAATTTATCCCTAGGCATTTTATTCTTCTTGAAATAATTGCGAATGGGATTGTTTTCTTAGTTTCCTTTTCTGATAGTTCATCATTGGTATTTAAAATACAACTGATTCTGGATATTTATATTTACCCTGCTACTTTAGTGAATTCATTTATTAGCTCTAGTAGTTTTTTTGGTGGACTCTTCAGGATTCTTTATATACAGTATCATGTCATCTGCAAATAATGACAGTTTTACTTCCTCCCTTCCAATTTGGATGCCTTTTACTTCTTCTTCTTTCCTGATTTCTATGATTAGGACTTCCAGTACAATGTTGAGTAAGAGTGGTGAGAGCAGCCATCCCTATCTTGTTCCTGATCTTAAAGGAAATGCTTGTAGTTTATGTCAATTAAGTATGATGTTGGCTTCACATATGGCCTTTATTACATTGAGGTATGTTTCTTCTATTCCCACTTTGCTGAGAGTTTTTTTTTTTATCATAAATGGGTGCAGTATTTCATCAAATCCTTTTCTGTATCTATTGATGTGATGCGTTATTTTTATCCTTCACTTTGTTTATGTGGTGTGTCACCTTTACTGATTTGTAGATATTGTATCTTGCATTCCTGGAATAAATCACACTTGATCATGGTGCATGATCTTTTTAACGTACTACTGGATACCATTTGCTAATATTTTGTTGAGGACTTTCATACATGTTTTTTCAGGGCTATTGGCTTATCACGTTCTTTCTTTGTAGTGTCTTTGTTTGGTTTTGAAAATGAGATAATGCTGGCCTCTTAAAATGAGCTTGGCAGCTTTCTTTCCTCTTGAATTTTTTTTGAAATAGTTTGAGAAGGAGAGGTGTTAGGTCTTCCTTGGATGTTTGGTAAAATTCACCTGTGAAGCTACCTGATCCAGGGCTTTTGTTTGTTGGGAGTTTTATTTATTTATTTATTTATTTATTTATTTTTATTATTGCTTCAATTTCAGTAGGTATAATATGTCTATTCAGTTTCTCTGATTCTTCCTGATTTAGTTTTGGACAATTGTGTGTTTCTAGGAATTTATCCATTTTGTCCACTTGTCCAACTTGTTGGCATATAATTGTTAATAATACTTTCTTATGATCCTTTGTATTTTGTTTGTTGTCAGTTGTTATTTCTCCTCTTTAGTTTCTGATTTTATTTATTTGAGTCCTCTCTCTTTTTCTCTGGATGAATCTGATTAAAGGTTTGTCAATCTCATTTATCTTTTTAAAGAACCAGCTCTTGGATTTATTGAACTTTTCCATCATTTTTTAGACTTTATTTTGTTTATTCCAGCAGCAATCTCCATTATTTCCTCCATACTACTCACTTTGGGCTTTGTTTGTTGTTCAAGTTCCTTTAAGTATAAAGTTACATTGTGTTTTGAGATATTTCTTGTTTCTTGAGATAGGCGTGCGATGCTATGAATTTCTCTCATAAGACTACTTTTACATAGATTTTGGGTGTTGTGTTCTAATTTTTATTTGTTGTAAGGTAACTTTTGATTTCTTCTTTGATTTTATTATTAACCCGTTCATTGTTTAGTAACATGCTATTTAGTGTTCATATCTATGTGTGCTTTTCTTTTTTTTCTTGTGATTTCTAGTTTTACAGTATTATGGTTAGAGAAGATGCTTGATATGATTTCAATCTTTTAAAAATTATTGAAACTTGTTTTGTGTCAAACATGTTGTATATCTTAGCAAATGTTCTATGTGCAGTTGGAAAAATATATATTCTGCTGCTTTGGGATGCAATACTCTGAAGATATTAATTTAATCCACCTGATCTAGTGTGTCATTTAAGGCCACCCTTTTCCTGTAGATTTTCTGTCTGGAAGATCTATCAGTTGATGTCTATGGAGTGTTAAAATCCACTACTATTACCATCAGTCTCTCCTTTTATGTTCATCAAGATTTGTTTTGCATATTTAGGTGTTCCTGTGTTCGGTGCATAAATGTTTACAAGGGTTACATCCTCTTGTTGGGTTGCTTTCTTTATCATTATGTTGTGCCCTTCTTTGTGTCTTACTATAGCATTTGTTTTAAATTTAAAGTCTATTTTATCAGATGTAAGCATTGCTACCCCAGCTTTTTTCCCCCTTTTTGTATAAAATATCTTTTTCCATCAATTTGCTTTTAGTTTGTGTGTATTTTTCTTTCTGAGGCATATATATAGGTCTTGACTTCTTAACTATTTAGCTACAATATAGTTTTTGACTGTATTATTTCAGCCATTTACATTTAAAGTGATTATTGATAGGTATGTATTTATTGCTATTATATTCTTTTAACTCTGTTCTTTTTTATTCTCTGTCTCCTCCTCTCTCTCATCTTCCTTCTTATTCTAGCAGTCTTTTTAACATTTCTTATAATACTGCTTTGGGGTTAACAAATTTCTTTATTTTTTCTTTTCTGGGAAGCTCTTTGTTTCTCCTTCAATTTTAAATAAAAGTCTTTCTGGATAAAGTAGTCTTGGTTGTAGGTCCTTACTCTTCACTACCTTCAATACCAAGGGATATTTCATGTCAATCCCTTCTTGCCTGAAATGTTTCTGTTAAAAAAATCAGCTGACTGTCTTAAGAGAGCTCCCTTGTAGGTAACTAACTTTTTCTTTCATAGCCTTTCAGATTCTCTATTTGTTTTTAACACTTACCATTTTATTTATGATGGGTCTTGGTGTGAGCCTCTTTGCATTCATCTTGTTAGAGATTCTCTGCACTCTCTGGACTTGTGGGTCTTTTTCCTTCATCAAGTTAGGGAAATTTTGGTCATTATTTTTTTAAATAGGTTCTTGATCTCTTGCTCTCTTTGTTTTCCTTCTGGAGCCCCACATTGCATAATCACTGCATGCAGCAAAGGTCCATCTTATGCATTCATCAAAGTCATAGTTGCTCTTTTCTCCATATCTCACTAACTTCGTTCTTGTGGAAGTTGAATCCCATGTTTTCCCCTCCTTCCCATTCTCCCATGTAGTTTTACCTGACATGTATCTCATCATTTAAAGGCCATACATATTACCAAATAGTTGAACAAATATACCAGAGATTTTTAACAAGTGTGCTATAAGAATTTTTAACACATGTAATAATACCTGACAATTTTGTCAGGAAAATGACCTTTTTTCTTGAATCACCAAATAAAAAATGACAACAGCTAACAGAACAGTAGCCATCCTGTGTGAATGAATCAAAATTATACCTATTTTTTGTCACATTGGCAAAATATATATATAATATATTTTTTGGTGTGCCACAGAATTTTAAGAATTAATTTATATGTACCATAAAATGATAAAGGTTGAAAATCCTTGAGATAAACTGATATGTAATAATAAGATAATAGTTTTAAGTGGAAAGCTTTAAAAACGTCTCAAGCAAAATACTTCATTATAATAGTTTTTGAATAAAATGTTAATAGCATTGTGTTATGCATATATTTTCAAAGAAAACATCACTTTTTAATGAAGCACTTGTATGAGTCTTTAAATTATGGCTTTCTGGTTATAAACGTATATATTTGAATAAAGGTAAACATTTTTTTCCCTGAAATCAAGTCAAACCTGCAGGATATTATATAACTGTCATAGTAATTAAAACATTCTTATGCTTTGGAACTTTTCTCTTGATCAAGATAATGTGGTTTTCTTTATTTTGACAACTGCAATTTCTTAATTTCAGGACTTTTTTACATTGTTTCTTAAAATAATATTGCATAGTGTTTACTGATTTTCATGGTTTGCAAGTGTGATGTCCATTTGAATGTTTTTTATGGAAAATTACAGATTTCTACTTTATATAATAACTTTTTGGGAGGGATATAATTTTCAAATCCATGAAAAATTAATACTTTTTATTAATATCCATAAATTATTTTATTGCCTCTATTCTACAAAAATACATTTGTCTTGCCCTGGCTGGTGTAGCTCAGTGGATTGAGCGCAGGCTGTGAACCAGGCATCACAGGTTCGATTCCCAGTCAGGGCACATGCCTAGGTTGCAGGCCATGTTCCCCAGCAACTGCACATTGCTGTTTCTCTCTCTCTCTCTCTTTCTCCCTCCCTTCCCTCTCTAAAAAATAAATAAATAAAATCTTAGAAAAAAATACATTTGTCTCAAGGGTATTCAAGAATTAATTAGAAAACAAATAGTTTGTGTGTTGTCACTTGATATAAGAAGTTTTGAAGATATGTTGCATGATCCAGAGAACAAACCATAAAGAAGAAAATGGAAATATTATATTTCTCACAACCTTTACTCTCAAACTTTACTCTCTTAATATTTTCATAAGACTTATTTACAGGCTATTCCTTTTATATAGATGATCAAGAACATACCAGTATCACTGTGGATATATCATTATTCTCTTGTATATATCATTAAACACCTTGCTATTTAATTATGGTTTCTAAATAGTGTTAATATAAAAATGTTGTGGCTTCAAAACATTGAAAATTCCTGGCCTAGCTGTTATAACACCATGTCCACAAGATATAGCTATATGCCTGTTTTATACTGCACTTATGTTTAAATTTAATGCCAACATTTCATTGCTAAGAAACATGTTACATGAGGATGGAGATGCCATATTTATTGAAGGGCACATCTACATTGGCAGGTGTTTTCTGAATTAAACATTTGTTTCAGATAATATTTTATTCAGGAGCATTTATCAGCCAAAATGTTTTCTCTCTTTTTTTTTCAAGTTTTGAAAATTCCAGTTTGCTCACCAAATATTCTAAGCTGGAAATGTTTAAAAGGAAGTACTTTTTTCCTTTGGTCCCAAATGCCTGAAAACTCTCATTTCTTCATGGAAAGCCCTTGAAAGATAGTGTTGCATAGAATGGTTCAACTCTTTAGGCATTAAACTTTATTTTTCAAATGTTTTTCTTTTAAAAATAGGCTTTTTGATTGGAGCTTATCACTTGGAAATAGTTGAAGGAATATGTAAGCACACAGGTCAAGGTGGAGGGATTGGAAAAACACCATTTAGAATAGGACAGTTTTCATAGTATTTTCAGAAAGATGACTGATTGATGTTCTTTAAAAAACTGAGTACTGATAATGTCTAGAATTAACACACTTCTAAGTCTGCAATTTGATCTGATTTTTTAAATTGTGAACAAGAGTTACACTTTTCACTAATTTGCATTGCTGCTACTTTCATTTTAGGTTGAAATTTTTATCACTTTCCTTCTGTAAGATACCTCCTGTTACTAATTTCTGACATGGATTCCCTCATTAATATGAAACTCACAACTGCATAGATTAAAAGTTATCTGATCATATCTGGCTCATCCATGTTGTATCATTCTGTTCCTACATTTGATAGTGATTTAACTCAGACAATGTTAGTATATAAAGATAATGAGTCAGGTAGTAATATTGGAAGAGTAACATTTTAATATCTCTTGTTTTATTTTGTAGGGTTTAAATTATTATCATTTTTAGCCATTCTAATAAAGTAGAAAACATAAATTCTGTATATTTGGTCTTACAAATAGCAAAGGTTTATATACAAAATAGTGTCAAAATGAGTATCAGATGGTTTTCTAATTAAATATTATACATGTCTGAGAAAAATGATTTTCCTTCTTTTGTTTTTATGATTAATCATTTTGAAAGAATTTTCTGTTCCTGATAACAACCTTTACAAATACATGCAACAACACAAAAAACATTTTTTTAAGAATGTGTGAAAACCAAAAGATTAAGCTAGTGAGAGAATAAGAAACCTCTGGAATATATTGCCCATAGAAAGCTTTAATGCTTTTAATTGGTTGTTTATATCAGGAGCAAAGGAACAACATTCAACCAAACACATGAGTGCAGTGAAATGAAGATCTCTTTAAGAGTTGAATTTGTTGCCTGTGTTGAAGCATTATTAATAGGAGATATCAAGAATTCTCTTTATAATTTCAGACTTAACTGTACCTGAGTTGGCTGATGCCAGGACTTGAGACTATTTTGAAACTCTTAGCATCTGTTCCATTATTTGCTGAAAAAAAATTGGGCATCACTATTAAAACTCTGCCTTTAATATCAATGAGAATTTACTGACAGACTAAAAAACCTCTTGTTGCTCTCTGATTTCATTAATTTAATAACCTCTCCATAAGGTTTCCATTTTTAATTTTTATCCTTCCCCTCACCTGGTTCTTTGTACCTATTATTTAGGCTGCATTATCCAACCAGCTTAGGAGGGAAGGACCTTAGGAGAAACATGCCCTTTTGACTAGTGGGCCCTGAAAACTATGCCTCAATTTTGCTTCCAGAAAAGAAGAGTGACACCTACTTTCCAAAGTGGTTGGAAAATAAATAGAGTAATCTTTGCAAAAGAGTTCAGCCCAGTGCATGTACAGAGAAGTTAATAACATATTTCCCATCTATTTTCCCAACTATTTTCTTTCCCCTGCACCTTTCCTGTGTGATGAAAATTGCTGGTGCCCTGGGTAGGAGAGCTTTTGGAGCCAGTGGATGCTCAATGCCCTTTAATCATGCTACGTGGGGGCATGCGTACCGTGACAGACTCTTTAGTGGACCCTAAACTCCTCTACTCTCAAGCTTCTATGTGGTTCTTGCTGTATCACTTAGTTGAGAACCGAAGCTGAAACTATTAGAACATAAAAACTATTTCTAACAGCACACCAAGTAAAGAGAATAATAGAAAAACTCAATAAAAAATCTTAGTGTGAGGATCAGGATGACTGCTGGGACTATCACAGAGAAGTGAAAAACAAAACAAGATGAGACGAAACCCTTAGGCCTAAGTGGTCAAAGCTTTTGCTCTTTCCCACTTTAGATATGACATGGTAGTAGGTTACTTTAACTTTTTATTACTCAGTTAGAGGATCCACACATTAAAGTAGGTCAGGTGCGAAGATTTTCCCAGAACAATAGTACAATGAGGTACTCTAAAGAGAATGTTGTCAAATGCATTTGAAAACTGCTGTGTACTATGTCCTGTTCCTCACAAACCCCAATCTTCCAAAATCACAAAATGACATTAATAGTGTCTGTTGATTCCTGAAAAATAAAATCTGCTTAATATTATCTAATCCAGTGTCCTGCATAAAAGATCATTTTCTTAAACTCATTCTGTAAGATATTAGATAACTTCAGTGAGAAAACTAACTCTAAGAACATAGCAATCCTCATATTTTAACTAGTGATTCTTCTTTATTTTTTAAAAGATTATTTATTTATTTATTTTTAGAGAGGGGAAGGGAAGGAGAAAGGGAGAGAAATATCAATGTGTGTTGCCTCTGGTGTGCCCCCTGTTGGGAACCTGGCCTACAACACAGGCATGTGCCCCGACTGGGAATCCAACTGGTGACTCTGTGGTTCACAGGCAGATGCTCAATCCACTGAGCTACACTAGCCAGCTCAGTGATTCTTCTTAATGTAAGAGGGATACATGTCATCAAACACTCATATTGTCTATTGAATCTATTTTCCTAAAATAGTTGTCATTGTCAGGCCTTTTGGGCTCAGGAATCAATTAAGGATCAAAACTGACATTAATTATTGTTAACAGATAAAAATGGTTAAACGAGATTGAAGGCCACTTATCATCATAAAACACCAATTCTTTTGACCTAATCCTAATATATGAGATGCATTTTGCAAAAGGTTTATTACTACGTCCCATATTATAACAGTTTTTTCTCTTTGTGAGTTTATGTAATTCATTGTCGGCTAATCTTCATTCAGTTCAATCCTAATAAAGTCCTCTTCCACTTGTAATAAATTGTACAGGATTGTCTTCTGTGCCTCTCCCACTGTTGTAGCTCACTTGGGGTCCTTAGGACAACAAACGGCAGTTCGGAAAGTTTGGGTGACATACCCTTTGGCCCATGATCTATAGAAGAACCCAGCTGGTGGGTGAATTCATACGCTAGCATGCGAGCACAGCCAGAGTGACTGAGGGGATTCTTGACCTTTCTGTTCCAAACATAGCAGAGGCCCCTTTTCCCTCTGTGTCCCATGGCCTCATGTGACAAGTGAGGTCTAACTAAATTCCAGCATTTCCCAGTCCTTTCACATTATAATCATCCAAAGATCTCTTCAGCTAGTTAATAATTCCTTTTCATCATAATAGAGCCTCAGATCCTAATTTTGATCACAGTTAAGCATAGTTAAATGAAGCAGAGTTAATTAATAGGCATTTCATACTTTGTATGTCGAGTAATTTTGTAGATGAGGATGAGCCCTGGAATAGTTGTCATGGACATATTAATGTAGGGGCAGGTATATATGTGTGCCCAGATTAAAAAGAAAAAACAAGGACAAAAAAAGTTAAAAATTAAAAAGAAAAAGATCGGAGGAGAATGTGAAGGAAGGTATCTGTGGCTTAACTGGGGGTTCTTTAGAAGGGGAACTACGATTTATATTTGTGATGGAAAGAGGTTATGCAAAGTGCTGAACTGCAGGAATGTGTTAAGTGTGCATAGTGATGAAAGGTGGTGGTTTGGTATTGAAAGTGTCTGGTGGGAATGGAGGACTGGCTGGGGCATGTTTTTAGTCTCAGTGACAGAAATGTAAGTAAGCGTAGTTTTGCTATTTCTGACCTGCAAGGATGAGTGGTGTGAATGTGCCAAGTAATGAAAAGGCAGGTTTAGTTTCAATTTTGAATTTCAGAGGGGTTATCAAAATAAATACTGCATTATTTCTCCGAAAGCTTCAGTAAACACATAAAGTACTTTATTCCTCTTTTCCTTTAAATGATTAACGGCCTGATTGTTAAATATTAAACTTGACACTTTGATTAGCACGACTGTCAAAATGTTCTTTGTCTTCAGGGTAATTAAGCATTCTGTGAGAGCATAGCCCATTTTCAAGGCTAGCTTTTTTTTTATCAATACTACAAAAATACTATACATATAGGAAAAACATATATAATTTGTTGATACACAAGTCAGAAAATTATACTAATGGTTTTAATTTACATTCCATGCTAGACTTCTATTTTACAGGCAGAAAATGTGTGCTTCCTTTAATTGCACAAGCAATTAGGCATTTACACTCTCAAAATTAAAAGAAAATGACTAATTGTGTATGCAATATCTGTGCCCACCATTAACAGTGGCTACAGACAATTCTGCTACCGAAAGGAAAGCCAAGGATAAAAAGCCGACCCTGACTCATTGCCCTTTTTGAAGCTTGAAACATGTTTTGCTCATAACTTCAATGGCTTTGAAAGTTCTATGTTTCTGACAGACATAAGCATTAGCCTCTAGTGCTCCTTACGATCTGAAGTACAGATTATTACCATTTAAATAAAGTGGAAATGGTGACAAATTCTGAACAATTTTATTATAAGATATATTTTATTTGAAAATTTTCTCTGGAGTATTTTAGACCAATCATGTTGGAAATTTAATACGAGTGCCTGATTTTTAAAGTAACATTTCCTGCTCTTACAGCCCACCCAGAATTTGTCTCTAGTCATTTTACACCTCTTCAAATGACACCCAAATATTTACAGCCCCCGAGCACCACAGGAGTTCCACTAAAGATAGTACATTCACAAAAATTGCTGTAGAAGGGAACAAAGGACAAGTCTGTGTCTTTCCATGTTCCATGTCTGTTTCACTTGTATACCACTGAGTTTATGTTGCTTTTTCCTCACTAAAATATGTAAAATACACTTTCTATGTTCAATGTCTATCTTTCAAAGTAAGAGTTGTTAGAAAACAGTGTCTATTTGCTACTGAATATTTATATTCAATGTCTCCAAATAAGAGATAAAGACTTAAAGACCCTTACCCAAGTTGAACATCCTCCTTGCAGTAATGAAATTCAGCTCTTTGAAAAAAAAATCATTAATCACAGCTGGTAAGCACAAAAAAATTTGTGAGATTAAATTTTGTTGTAACCATATACTGAAAATCTCTCCTTTTGCTACATCTATTTAAAAGCCCAGAAGAAGAGTCAAACACAGCCAACTAACTCTTAATTCTACTTTCCTCTCACAGCCTGATATTCTAGCCATTATTTTTGTTGTTTTTCAAAAAATCTAACTACCCTTGCACTTATGTCATAAAAAATTCTGCCTTTTTTCCCTTTTTTAATATTTGTATTCAAGACAAACAACAGGAGGTTGAAATCAGGCCATTTAAAAGAAACATCTGCTGACATTTATTCATATGCTACATGTTCCACTTTCATCATTGAATGTAATGATAAACACACATTCCAGTCAATAATGGCAATTCCCAGCCAAGCTTTACAAATGGTCTCTTTAACACCTAAATTGACAGCTCGGGATTTTTTGAGATAGAAGCTAAATATGGTACATTTGGACACTGTTTGCCTAAGTCTAGGATGTCTTGAAGACTTTAATAAGCAGACATACATTATAAAATAGAAGAAAGTCTTGACTGTGTAGGTATTGGAGTCCACAGTCTGTAGCACATAGTTTCATTTAAGAGAGAAACTAATTACATCTCTTTTAAATTATAGATCTTAATTATGGAATGCTAAATAAGTTAAATATTTATTTTGCTTCCAAAGTTAATTGAAATAGACTCTGCTCTGAGTATCAATTATTATAAGAACATTTTAATAAAATATTAAGTGTGTTTCTTTTATTGTAGTGAGTAACTATGTCAGGTTTTAAGATGCTAAGGATTTCTTTCCTGCCTATGCCACAGGTTTTGGTGCATATTTCTAACTTTTCCTGAGAAAGGGACATCTTGCAGCAGAGTGAATTAACAACACTCAAAGTAATCATTAGAGATTTCATGAAAGCAATGAAATTAGCTTGAGTCACCACTGTGGGAGCATATAAACACATGCTCCTCTGGGACATCAAAAATCTAATTTTATATATATCTTTAATGCACGTCCCTTTATGTTTTAGTTCAGATTGATTAACGCTGTAACTGAATCATAGACCATGTTCCAGCCAAGCAGAAAATCATAGCTTTACCCAACTCCATCATGTGTGAAGAGATTTCCTTCTCAAAACTCTGCCTTGTGGTGGTTTAAAACAGGTCACTCACTATTTATCTAAAAGAATCTAGACATTTAATAAACTATCTCTGAAACATAATGAGAGGTTTGTAAAGTTGTCTCATACAATGTCATCCAAAGAACAAGTCACACCAATCTGTAGTGCTCCGATTAATGGTATTTTTCTCTAAAATCAGCTCAATTGAAGAGACAGCTTGAAATTGTTTTTTGTTTTTTGGTTTGTTTCTCTATGCAGGACAAATGGAGCTAATTTTGGAATGTCATATTACGATGTTTTCAGCTGCTTCCAAGGCATATTGAGCAAAGTAGCCAGACAAATCCTAATGCCTTATTATTGTTCTATGTGGGAAAATAAGAAGTTCAGAACAGGAATGTGTGTTGCTGTGCAGTGTTGCAAGGCATTTCTTGCTCCTGGTAGGTGGAGGATAGGTTACAAGGACTTCTCAGGCAGAACGGTAGAGATCTGGTTGGAAACCACGGTTTCCAGAGTCAGCACTCAGAGTAGGAAGCCTTCACATCATAATGTTCTTTTTTATAATGTCACCTCTCCTATGAATGTATTGTAACTGGTTAAATGAATTTTTCCTCCAACCACCCACTTTCACATATTCACATTTTTACTATGCAGTAAAATGATGGTGGGTAAACTAATTTGTTAAAGCTTTTGGGCAGAGTTTAGAGGAATCAGTTTATTTCTGCTGATTCTATGTCCTAAAAGCTTTCTAAATGTGAATGTTTGGCACGAGTGTGTAACCCAGACCTGCAGCACGTACACTGGAGCAGAGCGTACTCAATGGCAAAAGGGAGAAAAAGTAGTGTGTGCTCTCTCCCAGGCCCCCAAAGCCAGAGCGGAGTGAAGATGGGACGCCAAATAAATCTGCCAGTGATTACGCTAAAGGAAATTATGATCTTGTTATAGAAACCATTAAAGGAAAACCAGAGTTGGTATGTAAATATTGTTGCATCATTATACCACTGAAAAAAAACAACCTAGTGCAACATTAGTATGTTATGCAATTAACAAAATGAAAAATGAGCTGCTTGAATTTAAAGCTTTTAATGTTTTTAAAACAGATAAGCATTTTCAACACCATTGTAGAAGACAATAGAGAAGGTCTCTCAAAGGGAGGCATATTTCATCAATACTTATTGTGCATTAAGGAGTTGATATATACCCACATATCTTTGTTATTTGTTATTTTCTAAGTCATCAAATAGCAATCACATAAAAACTAAAGCAGAATATAGAAGACATGCAAAAGTTGGGAAGTGGCTTTTGTGATTTATTTTTTTTATGGCAAAGCCCCATTATTAGGTGCTATGTGAAATATTTTAAATCTAGAAGTATTTTTAAATATTAACATAATTTTTCAGAGCCTTAAAATTATAATTAACATTTGTCTTATTAGTCAATATTTTTATTGACTCCCTGAACCCAGCAGTTAATGTATATATTCAATTATTCTAGTAAAATGTAAGAAATACTTCAGCAGAGTTGTTTCAATGGAAAAACAAAAAATTCTCCAAAATATGCCATAATACAGTCTGATGTACCATATTATGCAGATATATTTATAATATATGGATTATAACTATACTCTTCATTTTACTGTGCTAGTACTTGAAGCTGAATAAAAATAATCACAATTACTTACTATTTGAAAATCAAAAATTTACTCAATCAATAACAAATTTATAAATATGAACTTATATTACCAACAATGAAGCAATTTTACTTTGCAGATGAGTGATTTCAGCATCAAATTCAAAACAGGAAGGACAAATTCATATGGGGACAATGTGACTTTTATAATTTCTAAATGCATATAAATTACTGTAGGCACTAGGAAGTTAATATGTTCTTTAAAAATTTCTTTAATTTAGTTGTTGCTAATTTATTCACACTAATACAGAAAAAATACTGCAAAATTTTTCATAACAAAAAACTGTGCATATCTCTGTGTTTTAGCTGGCATGTGGTTCTACACAGATGGTTTGGGGCTTTCTTTGCTGCAAAACAGATGGGCCTGCACTGTCCCTTACCAATCAAAAGAGAACTTGAAAATATAAGAATATCTTTACCTACATTGCGTCCTTTAATTCAAGAAATTAAAATGCATAAAAGTATACACAACCGACTATGGGAAATAATTTTTGAAACGGGATGTCATATCTTGAAGTTATGCGATAACCCAGTTCAGGTAAAACGCAAAAAATATAAAAAGTTTGGCTTGTACTTGATATTGTTTGTAGCATATAACTATTAACCTAAGAAATTTACAACTAGGGAATGACTGTTATCATGTGTTCACCTTGCCTACAAAACACTGCTGTTTTAAAACTTGAAGAGCTGTTAAGCATATTTCAATTCAAAGTGATCATTCCAGGCAGCAGCATCCATTGAACCAAGTTAGCAAACACATATGAGTCTGGTATACTTATAACTGACATACTTTTACAACCAAAATAGAAATGAAAACAAAGCTTTGAATTAACCTTAATGCTTCAAGCATTTAATTATTTACAACAGAGATTATAAATAATACATTTGTACCTTGAATTAGAATTGCAGCCTGCCTTCAGTTTTAAGATTTCCATTGCAATGTGGAATGGAAGTATGATTTCAGGACTATTAAAGCACTGTCTTTGTTTTGTACATATCAGTAAATTTTATGAAGTGATGTGGCAGCACAGTCTCGTATCATCACCATGTGGGAGACAGACATTGTGGGCTCAAGTTTGGAATATAGTGTGGCTTATAGGGAGAGTGCCTACTGTTTTTATTTCTAACATTCAAATAAAACTGTCAACTTGTGATGCTGGGACCAATTTCAGATATTTTGTAAATACACATTGTAACAGTGAATATAGTCAAGGCTACAGTTAGCTTTTAGAGGTAGGTATTTCTTTGTGGCATTATGCTCAAAGGGCAGTTTAACTCTCTGATCTACTTTTTTTTATCCAGGCTAAGTGGTTTTAGGGCACTATGTACCCTGTATTTTTTTTCTCTCCCAAACTATGCATTTATACATTGTATATATACCCTTTCCAGCAAATGAGAGGTGATGAGGCTCTAATGCTTAACTATAAGAAAAATAAATCTAAAATCATGTGTAACTATATAGTTATAACTATAAAGTGTAACTATATAACTATATAGTTACATGTGTAACTATATAGTTATAGTTTATAACTATATATCTATATTTATACAAACATTCTTTATACATGCATATATTTACACATGTATTTGCAACTATATGTACTATATATAACTATATATATATATATCTGTACTACATATTCTCTCTATACATTTATATAGATCTTCATTCCTTGCAATTATTTTTACCAAAAAACACAAAAAGAAAGACTTTTTCTACGTATAAGCAGAGTATCTTAAATTGGATTTTTTTAATATTCATGTTCCTAAAAGAAACTGAGTATTTTTTCTTTTGTCTTTGTGATTCAAAGTAACAGCTTTGCTTGTATGTTTTCAGTTATATGAAAACCAGTGTCTCTTGTAGTTCTAGATCAGTGATTTTCAATTGGTGTTCTGCAAGAACTTCTAAAATATGCAATACCTGACTATTTGGTCAGGGGCACTGACCTCTTTTCCCTTAGATTGTTAAATAAAAAAGATGACAACAACCAACACAATAATAACCATCCAGTATGAATGAATTAAAATTATACCTACATTTGTCAGATTGGCAAAATATATATATCTATTTTTTTTTGGTTGCTGCAGAATTTTAACAATTGTTTATGTGTGCTATGAGATGAAAAAGTTCAAAATCTCTGCTCTGTATGAAAGGCTTTGCCAGGCTTGTGAATGTAAATAAAACTGTAAAATAAATATATTTAAGACAAGAAACTCTTCTCAAGCACTCTCAAATACTTTGGCAGCAAATGCATAAACAAACAACTGATAGGGTAGTTACAAATAATTTTCATCCATTCTTTAAAACCAGTTGCTAAAGATATATTCTAGTCTAAACTTAGATCAAATTACTGTAGTTGAATGAAATAAGACTGAACCCTCAAAAATATCCAACACTTTAGTTTTTAAATAATTCAACTAGTCTTTTTTTGTACATTAGTAAAGTTTACTGGAATAGCTTTCCACCAAAGTATGAGTTATAAAGTCGTATGGCTTAACATTTAGTCAATAAACATTAAACAGAAAATCATGGAGCACAAAGAGCAAAATTTAAGCTTTGCAGCATTTTTAAGAAAATATTTGAATTTTGGGGAATATTCTGGCTATTAAGGATAACTAATACAGCCAAAGGTTTAAAAAGAGCCTAAGGAACTAGATGAGCATTTTATGGATTCCTCTTGGACTCCATTGAGAGAGGATACACCTACACAACTCCTTAGCTTTGGAAAAGTTAGATTGTACCATCAGCCATTACTGGCTTACATGGCTCTTCAATATCTGTCTGGAAATAGATGTAGTGTACAACAAATGTAAGAAATATTAATGCTTATTTCTTGGAGAGTTGGAATGCTCCAGAGCTTCTTTGTCAATGTTTAAATTAATATCCTGCTGATTATGTGAGTCAGGTTTAATTTTGCCAAACCACAATGACCTGAATAAAAGTTTAAGATCTTTTTTATTTGACTTTTGTCAAAACTATTGTAAGTTTATATTAAGTTTCTTGCAAACAAATCATCATTACATTAGGAAGTAAACTTAAGCAATTCCTACCCATTTTTCCTAATTTTGACTATTAATATTTGTAAAAACCATATGAACATGCAAAGAGGAGGCATTACTGTTATTTGTCCTGTTATTGTTCTCAGTTATTTGCAATCCGCCCCCTCAACAGGATTATGTTAGTCACTGAACCACTGCACCACTGCACCAGGTGGGGCCCCGTGATCTGCGAACCAAAATAATTTATATCACATCTAAGCAGTAACTGTAAGAGCTAAGGCATGATGATTGTGCCTTTACTCTGTTCTCAATGTGATAGGTAATGGCTGCTCTTCCTTTACAAATCTAGGAGTGAAAGACACATGTGGGGACAGACTCATTGCTGCTCCCCACTGATTGGTAGCACGGGGGAGAAATAAACCTTTGTTTTTGAGAGCCCTGAGATTTAATGGTTGTCTGTTACTGCAGCAACATTTAGAATAAGCTAACTAATAAGGAAATTCGGAATTTCCAAAAGATATTACATCATTTCTATTTTTACTACGTCAGTAGAACTATCTGTGCCAGCAATGTGAAAGGCAGATGGTGAAGGAGAACTCTGGAACTGGGAATATTAGCGAGAACACCAGGAGGAATGAGCTGGCATCCCTGACACTAAGTAATTGACAGTTTGTGGGGAGGCGGAGACATGCAGATCGTTTTCCAGCTGATGTGGAGCTCTGAGTAGTGGAAGTCTCAGGATCATGTAAGGTTTTGTGCCAAAGATGAGTCTAAGGAGGAAGTAAAATGTGAACTGAATATGGCATAGAAAGTGGTCAAGAATTATTAAGAAAGATCAGTTTTCTGACTGATTTCACAGATTATTGAGTTATCTGAATGTAGTTTTTTGGGGGTTTTTTATGATGAAAGATAATAGTTTTATTTAGTGTTTCCTGGACTTCCCTTGCTATTCCTCATATTTTTAATATTTATTCTTTTAATTGGTATTCATTTATTTAATTTATTTTTAAAATGTATTAAGTATTCAGTGTAGAAAATTAAAAAAATATATAAACAAGCTCCTTACCTCCAAACTCTTGCAAAAAATTCTCTGAAATTTATTACCCAATGATAACTATAACTATTGTAGTGATTTTTCTTAATATAAATGTTTTATATAAAAATATGCTTGCTGTATGAAAATAGATCATACAATATTAATTTATAACCTGATCTTTCTACTGTATCACTAGCAGTTTCTGTATTGTTATATTTTACTAATTTTATATTGTGGTATAGAATTCCACTTGTAGATTTAATATAATTCATTTAACCCATGTTATATTATTGTGTATTTAGGTTGTTTCCACATTTTTCCTATTCTAAACTGTGCAGTAGATATCTACATTTATTGATATATCTTTGAAAGCATTTAAGTTGTTTATTCAAATATACCTCTTGCAAGCCCTATTTGACAATATCTATTTTATTCACTCATTCTAGGCTTATAAATAGTTCTTTTCCTCTATCAGAAAAAAAAATTCTTAACCTATAATTGTGGGTGTCAAATCCCAGTGGCCAATGTTGCATTAGCCCATCAGATGGTAATGTTTCTTCACTCATGACAGCTGTTTTCCTGGCTTGTGGAACTCCGCCCAATAATCTGAGAGCTAAGGCTATCTGGAGAAGTTCCAGTCAAGACAACACAGTTGTGTCCTGGCTCCTTATGCATGGGTATGCACATCCTAGCGGTGCTATGCCACACATCAGTTACGTGCTCCTGTTATGCACATTCATGACAGAGCCACAATTGCAATGGACACAAAATGTGAGTTAGAAATAACCCTCTGCTGTTGTAAGGCACTGAAATTCTGGATTCATTTGTTATGGCACATTGCTTACCTTCACATGACCAATGTTCCGAGAATAGTCATGCATTCATAGAGACAAAGAGATCAAGAGAGGCAGTATAAAGTGGTGGATGAACTCAGGCTCTCCAGGCTAACAACCTGCTTTGGCTTCTTCCTAACCAAGTAATCCTAAGGACATTGCATACTTTTTCTAAGTTTTCTTATTCTCACAGAACCATGGCGATAATAATACCTACTTTCAGGAGAGAGGGATGGGTGAGAAAAACATTTATGTAAGAGAGAAACATCTATCAGTTGCCTCTGGCACGGTCCCTAACCAGAGACCAAGACTGCAGCCTAGGCATCTGCCCTGACCAGAATAGAACCTGCGAACTTTCAGTCTACAGGACAATGCTCCAAGCAATGCAGCCACACCTGCCAGGGCATGTATAACACATGTAAGTCTCTGAAACATATGGGGCTTCTGTAAATAAATAATAAATATAACAACCCAATAGAAAAGGCAAAAAAACACCTACCTTCAAATAGTTGTTATGAAGATTGAAGGAGATATCAAATATAGTGGTTAATATTCTGATAATATATATAAATTTTTCAATGTATGGCAGCTATTAGTTTTAAAAATAGTATTAGTATTAGTAATTTTAAGCGGTAAAGAACTTGAGTTTTAAGTTAAAAACACCTGGATTCAAATCTCAATTCTACTGATTTCTATCCATATGAATTTGGATATATTGCTTAAGTTTGTTGAGTCTTTGTTTATTCATCTACATAATTGGGATAAGAATGCCTAACACTGTATCACTGAGGTGATGAAATAAGTTTGTGTATGTAAGAAACATAATGTATGGCACATTGGAAACACCCAGTAATGCTATTATGATTACAAATCAACTGCCTGCCATTTAAAAGCCTCTGGATGATAGAAATGTATTTTTATGCCCATACATGATCTTCCTCTCTGTACATTAGATTCTCAACTTGTTACTCTGAAATCTGCTGCTATACTCCTAAGTCAACTTGATGGATCAACTGAATTTATACACAAATTTCATATGGCATGGCTATAGGAACCATCTTTGATTTGACCAAATATACTTTCAAATATGCTCTGAAATTAAAAGATCAGACAAAGAGTGGAACTACCTGAATTATCATCTTGATTTACCATAAACAGACTCTACTAACTTTGGTAAGGGTTTTGGGTGCATATTTCTATAAAGCTGTTGTGGTTAATGGCCAATGACTGAAGTAGGAGACATTGTGCATTTGGTTCTTAGAGCCCTGGAGTAATCAACAATATTATTACTTTTATATTACTTTGGCATAATTTTCTCTCCAAATGTGCAAATGGGTGGAAACTATAAAGTGTTAGTAACCCTTGCCCAAGTTAATAGAGTCTGTTTATGGTAAATCAAGAGGAAAATTCAGGCAGTCCACTCTTACCTGAATTCCAAAGTGCCTTTAGTCATCCCAAAGTGCCAATAGGCTAGGACTTTATCTCTTATAGCTCCATTTGCTTTAAAGTCTTAAAGCAAATTTAGAGCAAAAAGCAACAGCATGATCATCATCATCATCAACAAAACCAACAATCCCCTTGGCCAGCCCCATTCCCAGATCCTCCTTGTCATAGTGAATATTGATTGTCCTGTGAGTGTGAGAAAAACAATTACTCCCCCCAAAATTTATTCATTTATTCAAACCTTATCTTTCTCTTTTTCATATCATCCAATATATGTTTCTTTCATTCATATTAGTTGTTTTTTCCCAAAAGTTCTCAAATTTAGTTATAGAGAATTACTTTCATGGAAATGGTGTCCAACTTAAATAAAGAATATTCAAAATATAAAATAAGGAAGATATATGTAAAAGAGGTAGATAATTGTAAAAGTTTTAGAAATTAATAAAACTTACTTTAGCTTCTATCTTATAATACCGTCAAACCACAGAATTCTATTTTAATGACCTCAAAATCAGAATGAATAAGGGAGAAAAAAATTCCTGTCCAGTATCTAAGTGTGTGTAAGCATCCAGATATTTGGTTTTGTATAACTACCACACATGTAGAATTTTTCCATGTCAATCATATTTGTAAAAAGCATGAACATTTTTCTGTCTGTTTTGAACTACAATGTATTAATAAAAATCAGGAAAAAACACTAAAAACATTCCAGAGCCACTGAGCAAGTAGCAGCCTGCAAACATCGTGATTTTACTGGCCTTATAAATAACTGAGCCACCATAACATGACTCAGCATTTCCATGTAGGCAAGGGGCATTACATCTGAGTGTCTTTATGATGTAGAACAACCTCATGCTATCTATCAGAAGCAGAGCAGCACATACTTCCCTAAGGTACCAGCAGGTGAAAGGCGAAACTGACAAAGCAAAAACTAAAAGGATGATTAGAGAGTGAGCACATCATAAATGATACTTTGAGGGCCCCAAAGCATAGTAATTCGTATAGGGACTTGCTAAGAATACAGTGTGGAGGGAATTAGGTACGGGGTGTCAGCGAGCCTGGTACAAAATTAACTCAGGAAAGTGGTGATGGGAGGTGTTGAGGACTGTGGAGGGCTTTTAATATCAAGCCACAGAGTCTGTATTTTGTTCTGGAGACAGTGGGAAACCACAAATAGTTTGTAAGCAGGGCTGACATAAGCAGATCCCTGCCATGGGAAGATTGGTAACCACGCAGCAATGGAAAACAGGAAGTGTATGCAGAAGGTTTCCTGGTTTCCAGATGACAAGGTGCCACCAATATGCAAAGAGATTTTTTATTTTTTTAGTTTTGTTAGCTGAAATCTTATATTTCCAATTCTTTTCTTACAGCTTTTTTGTACGCATGCCAGAAATACAATCTTTAGCCTTAAATTAAAAATTTTTAACTCTAACAAAAATTGGGGGCCCTAATTGAAAGTCTTTCCATTTTATTTAATAAAACTTTCCCACTGTGGTTCATAACATTCGACAAAAACCTGAGCTGTAGCATGATAAAAAGGTCAAAAGAAAAGAAAATACTATAGCCTAGAAAACCTTACTCAGTCTCTGCCCTACTGTGTAAAAAATTTACAAAACCCAACACAAATACTTTATTGTGCAATCTCTTAGTTGCTTTATCAGTAATTAGGGAAGGTCTATAATCTCAACATCATATAATATAGAGAAATAATGTATTATTACAGGGTATTTTTTTTTCTTTTTGAAGAAAATGTTATCTTTCTATTTCTCTTGAAAACTTGGTAACAATATTCACTCGTGTCTTCCTCTGGTGTACATCATTATTAAGTGTAGACAAGTTAAGTGGAATGCAGATGAACCACTGGCATTTTCTAGAACTACCCTCAACATAATTTGGACACTTCTAAACTTACAAAATTGATTTCGTATGTCAAGCAACATTGAGTTGCTTGAGTCCAGTAGATACACAATCTGATTTTAAACCCCTCTAAGGAGCATGAAGAAAGAGAGGGACATTCTCAATCTTTAAGTAGATAGCTGTAATTCCTATAATCATTTTTATATCATCTCTTCGAACACAGTTAAATTATGAATGCAATAGAGTGATTTCAAAGATATAACATTTCAAATACATTTAAGACAAGTGTCATTTTTTCTATTTGTAACATACTTTTTTTTACAGAACTCCCCTAATAATCATTTTGTCAATTTATAATTTAATACATTCTACTTGTGATTTGAAGTGTTTAAAACAAAGGAATTTTTCCAATATAAGTAATACAAGAGGGTTTTTTGCTGTCCTGCTACAGACTTGTTTCTCAGTAAAGAAACTTTATCTAATCCTGTTTCATCCTTTAAAACTGCCTACACACTAATCTCCAGGGACAAATTTAATACTTTGCAACAAAGAGAATATATCCCTTTTCAGTTTGAATAGAGGAATTGTTAGGACACCAGTGAGGTATGAATAACATTATAATGCTGCCATTTATTTGGCAGAAGAAAAAGAAAGTCTCCTGTTGCAACCAAAGAAGAAGGCCTCCTTCTTTGGGTTAAATTTTTTGACCCCTGGTATATCCCCAGACACCTATGTTACTGCGCTATTTGGGTCTTCTACCTCTTGCGAAGTAAACACTGAGCAAATCTAAGTAAACAGTTTGTTTTAGTTGAAGATAGAAAGACTCCATTTAATTGAGTTTTGATGATAGATGTGCTCCAAATGGTGCAAACAACTTTGACATGGTAAAATAATATTGTCTTATGGCATGTGTAACACTACATAAAGAATCTTAGCTTAGCACTTTCTGAGTTTACAACATTTAAGTGAGAAAATGACAAAAGAAAGCCAAACTGTCAGAAACAGAAAAACCTTTAACAACCCTAAAATACAGACTATAATTCTCCTCTTTATTCATTTGATTTTGGGTATAATCTTTGCAACAGAAGGAAGAGAATAAGAAAGCAGCCGAACTTTGTACTTGTGAAACTTTATTTTTCTGTGGCCCATTGCATATAGCTGAAAATAACACCTCAACTAACACTTGAGCATTGATTACATGATAGATTGTGGGCGAGGAGTTGAGGCAAATCAACATGTCAAGAAAAGTAAACTCTAACTGGCACAGCCCGTCACTTCTATGTTGTTTACTACTACCATTTATGGATTGGATTACATATAAAGTACATTGTCGTAAAAACCACGCATAGATTTAAAAGTCAAAATCCTATAACATCCATCTCTACATAAAACATATTATTTGTTTGAAGTGTTTATTAGCAAGCAGCTTATTATAAAATGGCAAAAGGCAGGTGCAGATTATCATTAAACTCTAAGGCTAACACTTTTATTCTCCTGCCATTGTAGTATAGATAATCCTTTTACTTGCTTTTGAGAAATGTTTTATATAGGCTTACTAAACATTAATGTTATCTATCTTCTTCTTACAGTCTTTAGATACAAACCCTTTTTAACACTCAGAAGAATCAAGTCACTTGATTTGATTTTAGTCACGTAAGATAGCCTATCTCATTGGTAACCATGTTTTCATATACGCACTATGGCCCCAGTATCCTGTGGGAACAGACACAAACTTCCATGTGATTTCAAAATTGAGTGAAGCTAATCTGTAGTAGAAAAAGTGATTTAGGATAATTACAAGCTATCATCCAAGATTTTCCGGATGTTTTCAAAGTTATACTATCAGTAGTAGAGACCAAATGTTTCTGAGCCCCTGTCTGACAAAGTTAGTAAAGCAAGTCTATCACTTACCCAATACGTGTATCACAGATTCAATACTTTGGACACACTGTTTCTTACCAAGAATTTACCGTTTTAATTTTCTTTTCCATTTCTTCAGCAACTCTCTTACAACTGATTGTTAGTTTTATGAATCTAAATATTCTCACCCCCATGGATGCAGACAAAAGTGTGATGATGGCCAGAGGGAAGGAGGGGCAGGGACTGGGAGGGAGGGAGGCAAGAAGGGGAAGGGGACTTCTGCAAGAGTGTCAACAATAAAAATAAAAAATTCTCACATTTTCTATCTTAAAATGCAAAAACCCTTAGACACTTCACAAGAAATATATATATATAATTTATATGTAAGTATATATATTTATATATAATATATAATTTATATTTATAAATTATCAATCTGTGCATGAAAAATACTTGAATTTATTAGTCAGCAGGGAATTACAAACAAAAGCCTCAAATAAAAGCTCACTCTGGAATTACTAAGATTTGAATAACCTAAAAATATGAACTGCTGGAAAGGATATGGAAGACAAACTTTCATAGACTGTTAGTGGAAAACTAAAATGATACAACTACTTTGAAATGGTTTGGCATTTTTTTAATAATGTCAAACATACACCTAACCTATGACCTAGTAGTCCTAGAAAAATTAAAATATAGGTAAAAAAGATGTTAAAAATGATAAAGTGTTCATCAATAGATGAATAGGTAGACAATGCATGGAGTATCCATACAATGGAATACTACTCAGCAATTAAAAAAGCAAGAAACTAGTGATGTACAACACAAGTTGATAACTCTCAAGATTATTACCTTGACTGAAAGAAGCCGGGTGAAAAGAGAACATACTGTATGCTTCCATTCATGTAAGATTTTAGAACAAGTAAAACTAATCTGTGGCAATAGACATTATAACTGGTTTCCATGGAGGATTGACCTGCCAGGCACGTGAGGGAACTCCCGGGGTGATGGAAATGTTCTATACCTTGGATGAGGTGACGGTTACATGGGTGAGTAGTTTTTCAAATACTATTTGAACTGTATACTTAAAATCTGCGAATTTCCTTGTATGTAAATTAGAACTAAAAAAAAAAAAATGAAACCAAGATCTTGTTTTGACTCCATATTGACCTCCCAATAAAACCTATCTCTGTCCTGGCTGGTGTGGCTCAGTGGATTGAGCACCAGCCTGTGAACCAAAGGGTTGCTGGTTCAATTCCCAGTCTGGGCACATGCCTGGGTTAGAGGCCAGGTCCCCAGTAGGGGCCTCAAGAGAGAGGCAACCACATATTGATGTTTTCCTCCTTCTCTTTCACCCCCCTCCCCCTCTCACTAAAATTAAATAAATAAAAATCTTTAAAAAACAGCTAACAAAAAAAAAAAAACCTACCTTTTTTAACAGCCAAACTTCTTAAACAAGTTAATTCCATTTATAATCTCCATTTATTTCTTTATCTTCCTGTCAGCTTTAAACACATCATTCACTACATTGAGGCCTCCCCACGCCTCCTATGCAAAATTCTCTTTCCCTGGATGATTTGGCCTGGCTAATGCCTACTGTACTTTAGGTTTTAGCCTAAACATCACAGTCTCCTCACCCTCTGCACCACATTGAGTTCTGTGCATATGTATTTCCACAACATTCTGTACTTTTACAATATAACATTTATCATCTCTTCATATAATTACCTACTTAAATTATCTCTCTCTACACTGAGCCATATGCTTTGGGCAAGGATGTTTATTTTGTTGACTCTTGAATTCTCAGTACCAAGCAAAGTGCTTACTGCATGATCTCTGAAAAACTCTCAAAAGAATAAATAAGTAAATGAAGGAACCATCTGCCTTTACTTTCACATAGCTGTTCTATGATTTCTCCTTTGATTTGTTTCCATGTCCTTTTCCATAGTTTTAGCTGGAGCCCTCAACATCTCTTCCGCATAGGTTTTGGTAATCAGTTTCTAACAGATCTCTCTGCCTATGATCACTTGTCTTTCTAACCCAGAATTCACATGGCTACAAGAAACGTCGAAAATGCTCATGAAATCAGTCATTTTCTCTCTCTCTTCAAAATCTTTACTTCCTTCTGGCGTCCTTTTAAAGGATAAGTCATTTGTTTCCCATGTTGAAGTATCTTAAAAAGCTTTTTTTCTTTTTCTTTCTACTTTCTCTTCACTTTTCTACTTTTCTCTTGCTTGAGCAAGTTACAAACCTCTTAACTGGTCTCTGCTTCCATCTCCTTTTCATTCCAGTGCACCTTCCACAGACTCAGAAGAATTATCTTAAGATAAGTTTGATTAATCTCTTTTCAGTTTAAAATCTTCTACTGGTCTGCTATTTGTCTACAAAATAACATATGTAGTTTCTTACCTGGGAATGCAATTCTTAAAAACATTTGCATATGCTAGTCCTTATTTTTCAAGAAGGTCCATGTCTCCATTCTTCATCTTGAAAAACTCAGTGAGATGTTATACCCATGAGTGGCCTTGCCTGAGCCCCCAGGTGTGGCCAATATCTGTACCTGTTCTCTGTGCCACCCCGTGGCTAAGTTCACATTTCTGCGATAACTCTTCCATGCAGTACAATGATTCTTTTTCTCTTTTCATGTTTGTTTTCCCTTGTTAAGACTGTGGATTCTTGAGGGTAACAACAATGTATTATTATTTTATTTTTATCCCCTATACTTAGTACAATGCTTGGAATAGAAATGTGAACAAAGAATACGTTATATGAATGCACTAATGAATGAGTAATCCATATTGTTTGTGAATGCACTTGGCCTCTTCATGTGCTGTGCTTTTGCTCCTATGGTTTGCTCAGCCTGGATTGCCCTTCTTACAGTTCTGGGAGTAGCAAAAACTTTGCCTCTTAAAGGTTCTGGTTCAACTGATTCCTTTGATGCAACACTCTCCCTGCTCTCTTGAGTAGGAATTATAACTTCCTGTGTATTCCTTTGGTGGCTTTGCTTATTTATACATATTTAACTTAAGAGACATAATATTGTGAACTGGCTGCATGTTAGGCACTTTGTATGCCATGAACCTTATAAAAGAGAATGTGACCTGGTGGCTACCACTAAGTTCAGAGTCTAATGGTGAGTTGCATTTGTAAAATAAAGATACAATGCAGTCTGTTAAATGCTATAATCAAGGTAAGCATAAAATGTTATAAGATTGGAGACCTTGGAGGAATTAATTTGGCATGATTCAAAGGCAATGATTCATTGCCTTTGAGTGGTTCAAATTTGAACTGGCACTTGAAAAAGGCATAGGGGTTTGACAGGCAAATGGGTGGTTATAAAGATACCCCAGGAGAAGAAAAAGCCATTGTAAATGTACAGAATCATCAAGAACTTTGGCAACTGATTCACCCCTTTTCCCCTCTCCTCAATGATCTCCTAAACTCCTTGTCCATGAATATAATATGTCTGAACTCTAGCTAACAACTTAGTAACTCTGAGCACCAGGGGCTCCATTCAGCCGCACCTTGGATTTGGTGTCTCCCAGAGTAGCAAAAACTCCAAAATTCTTAATTCTTACATTCCCCTCTCATGCTTCTAATTCTTCATTTATTTTCCACACTTATCTTCTGCACTTGTCATGACCTTATGACCCGTCAACTCATATTACCTCTCTTGTGGGGGTCCTCTCCTTTGATTGTTTTCCATCAGAAAGGTACAAATGTGTGACTTCATGATTTAGGGAAAATAGTAACCATATCACTAACAATAAATATTATTGTAAAAATTTGGACATTGTAAAATTTTGTTTTGCAGCTTTCTGGTGCCATAGTTAGACTCATCCAGATGGAGAATGAGAAACCCTGTAGAATAGAATAGAACCCTACCTGAATAGAATCCTGTAGTCCTAAAAGGATGCTCCTGCAGCCCAGCAACAAGCTGGAGTCTGAGGCAAAAGCAATTAAAAAAAATAAAGCACCAATAGGAGTTTCTTGGGCTTCCTTTTGGGGGTTATATGCTTTGACAGAAATCACTGAATTCAAAATGAGTGTACATTAGATCAAATTATACCTAATTTAACTGGATTATCTAACTATTTAAAAAAGATTGCATTTATTTATTTTTAGACAGAAGGGAAGGGAGGGAGAAAGAGAAAGAGAGAAACATCATTGTGTGGTTGAGTCTCATGTGACCCACACCGGGGACCTGGCCCGCAACCCAGGCATGTGCCCTGACCTGGAATCCAACTCTTTGTTTCACAGGCCAGCACTCAATCCACTGAGCCACACCAGCCAGGGCTGCTTAATGAACTTTTAACTCTGCCACATAAAGTTATGTTTAGATAAGTAATGCATATATATTTCTTAATTAGATTTAACTTTCGTGACTGTACATGAAATTTGGAAAACTACCAAAAGAATACATTAAAGCCGATATCCCAATATTTTAAATAGTTCACTATCTTACATTGTATTTTAAATATACCAAGTGTTAGTATTGTTTTAAGTGTTTAGCAGAGACAACATCTGAGAGTGAGCTATGACTCAAACTGAAGCAATTTGGATTCAGAGCCTGGGCTTACAACCTACAAACAACTTTGAGAGAAAATCCTACATATCAAGTCATCCCAGTTCTGCCGCTCACCACCTGTGTTATCGTGAGCATGTTATCAAAGCACTGTGAGTCTCGGATTCCAGTACGCAATGGAGGGAACAGAGAATCTACCCCAGGAGGTTGTTTTAGACATCAAATAAGATCTTACAAGGGTCAATTTTTATGAAGGAACCCTAGAAATCACTAAGTCAGTTTGACCACATTTTATTTCCTGAGGCAATTATGTAATTCTGCCCTCACTCAAGGGTGGGGAAGTGTAATAGACTGCCTTTTGATGGGAAGTGGCAAGGATCTGGAAGAGCATGTAGAAGTGGAAGTATTGCTATGACTATTTTTGGAAAATACAATCTGCTATGTTCATGATGGTTGCCAAGACATTTTAGCTGTAAGGAACATACTCCCCTTGGTTTACACATGGCTACAGTATAAAGAGAGTCACACTAACCTTTTACTATGACACTTGGTTCTTTACACAATTCAGGTGAAATCTTCAACTCAAAATTTCAGGCCCTTTCATTTCACTCCTGGATCAAACATTAGAACAATTTAGTTTTCTTGTATTCGATATGTTGCTTTATCTGTGAGAAAAATACACTATTTGAAGTATTTCCTTCCTTATTCATCTTAGACTACTTGAACATCTCTCTTGGTGGCATCAGCATTCCTGGTCCCATATCCTTTCATTCAGTCCACTCAACCAGTCTCCAGACCTAATGCATTTCACCACCTGCATTTTAATGGTGGTATGCTCTAGAATTTTTTCTCACCTTTTTGCTTGTCTCACTGTATGTGCTCATTTCACCCATGTTAAAACTATAATTAAACATGATAATCATGCCCATATTTCTATTGCCATATCTACTTAAAGCTCTTGTCCCATTTGTCCCCAACTTTCTATGTAATGGAGAGGATACCTGAATCTCAACATGGTGTTCAAACTTACCTCATTTTCCCTCTTTCCAAGTTACTCTTTTTATATCTACCCTTACTTCATTGACCATTTATTTCCATCTGAAAATCCTGGATTTTTTTTTCCTCTCCAATGTACAGTCTACTTTCTATTACTCACCATGACTAGTTGATTCTAATTCTTCATCATTTTTTTACTATAATGTCCACTGTTCTGTTTCAGTCTAAGCCTCACCATCACTCACCTGGACTTCTTTCTTCACTGTAGTCCTTCCTCACACTTTATACCTGGGTAATCTTTATAAAATATAAGCCTTATCATGTCACCCCTCTTAAACAAATTATAATAAATTCTTATAACCTTTTGAATAAAGTATAACATCTTTATCATTTTTAACAAGACCCTAACTTTCTGCACCCTACCTAACCTTCTAACCTCACTTTTATAAGTACCTCATGTTTCAGGAATACACAAGGATTTTCTTGCTTTCAAGCTCACCTGAGTCTCTGGGTCTCTGTTTAAGCAGATCTTTATTCAGCTTTATCTGGTAGCCCAAAAAGTCCTTTTGACATTTCAATAAGTACTTCTTTCAAGAAAACTTATCTGATGTTTTAATCTAAGTTATTGTTCCTCACTGGCTTGTGCAGAAACCTGTGAAAATGTTTGCCAGTCAAAAGAACATGGTATCTCATATTGTCAGGGTACTAGTTTGCTTAAGAGTAGTAAGAGCTCATTATTCTTATTCTTTCATTGCCATTACAGTTTCTGTCACACAGTGGCAGGTTGATAAAACAATTTTAATGAATAAATAAATACATACATACATTTCTACCTCACACATCTTATCACTTTCCCATTTTATTTGAACTAATCACTAGTAAACTTTACAACCAAAACTTTCTCTAGCTTTACTTCTTTGTAAATTCTCTTTAAAACATTTTTGTTAGACTTTGCATCACTATTTACCAGCATTCCAATGCCGTACAATAAGTAACTAAAAAAGCTCAGTGGCATTATTTTATTATCCATGTATCTAGGTTGGTCACGGATTGCTCGGTTGATCTTGGCTGAATTTGCCCACTGATCCAGGAAGTGATTGGCATTTGGATGATATAGGATGGCCTAAGATGTTATTATTGGCACCTGTCAGGTCTGCTGTAAGTGTTTCTAGTCCTTCTTCTGGGCTAATCTGGGAATATCCTTTTTACAGAATTTGTAGAGGTATAAGAGAACAGGTCTCACTAAGTGAGCCTATTTTTAGCCTCTGCTCATGACACTTCTGATAACACTATGTTGGCCAATGCATGTCACATTTACTAATCCCAGAGATGGCAAATTTTGTCCCCTTTCTTATCATCAAAAAGCATTCTTTACATGGTAAAGAATGTAAATATATGGAGTATTTAAGAATTTGGTTCAATGTCAAAATCTTCTTCAGATCCAATCAATAAGCTAACTATTAAATATTTTTGACAACAATAATAATACAAGACACTCTAATAAAATGATATATAAGTTATTGGAGAAAAATAATCATTTATTGCAGTCTATTTGAAATTTTAATAAAGAAAAATATATAGCCAAGAGTTTTTTATATATACATGTATATGATAAGATAGATTTTATTATCAAAAAAAAAAGGAAAATATCAGTATTGAGAATTATTTTTAAAGATTTTGTTTATTTATTCCTCAGAGAGAGGGGAAGGGAAAAAGAAAGAGAGGGAGAGAAACATCAATGTGTGGTTGCCTCTCACATGGCCCCCACCAGGGACCTGGCCCAGAAACCAGGCATGTGCCCTGACTGGGAGTCAAACTGGCGACACTTGTTTTTTCAGAGCCTGTGCTCAATCCACTGAGTTACACCAGCCAGGGAGTATCAAGAATTATTAATGAAGGCTTGGTGGAGGAAAATGAAGAACTTTGAAACATTGCTAAGATTTTGAGAAAGGAATTTCATGTAGAACAATTTTTCTTCTTTCCATGGTGTCATTACTTTATCACATAAATTGCTTAGTATTCTTTATCTGGAAATTTGCAGACATCATTCCTAAATTGGTCTCGATGTGGTGATTGGTGCATTACAAGTGAATAACAACAGTAAATAATTCATAATCAAATCTCCCTTGAAGACAGGAGTAAACATATAAATAACTATAATAAATTAGAAGGGAGCATGATGACTTTGATGTGATTGACAAAACTACCTGATGCTTTGTCTCCAGGGAGACATCATCAAGCATGGTGCAGATTTTACACTGCAAATTAGAATTCTGTGCACGACCTTGCCTGAAGCTCAATTAACTTAGAAATTTAAAAATGCTTTAGAGAACCAGGCTTAGGTTTATGATAAGAGGAGTTATTAGTTTTATCCACAAAGCAGAATATTTACAAACTATGTGGAAAGACCAAGATAAACCAAAATAAAATCAAACCTTCAGAAAATAACTAAATGTATAAGATAATATGAAAAAATAAAATGTTCTGGTAGCAGGTTTATTTTGTATTAATTTGTTATTTTGTGTCTAGTCTTTAACATTTCTATTGCTATCTGGTTTTTAATGTATTTATTAACAAAATTTGCAAGGTCTTGCATAGGCATACTTTTGTAAGCATAAAGATATTTATTTTTGTCAAAACAGATAAAGAGCAATGCAGTTTTTATACCAAATCCTATATTTTGTAAAACAAAATAGTTATAAAAAGTTATAAAAATGACTGTCGTATCCAGTCATTTAATTTGTATCTTCCCATGCACCATTCCCATCAAATTTTGTGCTATATTCTGCTACCCTTTATCCTTCCTCTCCACTGCCTTTTTATGGGAGCCTTTTTATAACTGTGGCTGAAATCAAATGCAATTCAGTGTTTATCTTTTTGTTTGTTCCCTTGGCACCTGAAGATGGCATAAAAACTGCTACTTTAAGTTAAAGGGGACATTACTTTAAAAATAGTAAGTTTTGTTTATTTATTCAGAGAAGTTATTAATAAAGCAACAGTGAAGTCCATGATTTTTGACAAGTGTTCTTTCCTGGGGAAAACTGATGAAAAAAACTCCAAGGGCTGGTTCATATTTAGAATTTGTTTACAAGGTTACAAAACACTCCCATTTGTTTGTCTAAGAATGCATTTCTTAGAGAGCCATTCTATTAGCGTTTGTCTCATTTATAAATAACAATCTGGAACATCACCTAGTGAGAGTGTAAAGTCCTACAGATTCAAAGGTGGTAGAAAGGCACTGGTTCAAAGCCCGTAGCCTGTGGATTGTGGTCCCAGTTCTGCCTCATTATAAACTTAACTTATACGTCCCTTAGATTTTCCTGGTCTTCGTTTCTTTTTAAAAAGAAAAAAGATAGTAAGCATTCTTTTCATAAAATTATTGTGAGAGATAAATTTTACCACATTATAGTAGAAAAAATTTCAACCACATCCACATGTAGAGAGAACAGTTTAAAGCACATCCTTTCATCCACCTCCAACTTCAGTGGATATCAATTCATGACTAGTTTGTGTCTTCCATGTTCCTATCTCCTTCTATCTCCATAATTATTTTTAAGTAAACCCAAACTATTTTATTATGTAATCTGTCAATATCTTTAAAAGTTAAGGTCTCATTAAAAAGTCACAGTAGCACCCTGGCCAGTGTGGCTCTGTTGGTTGGAGCATTATCCAGTTACCTAAAGGTTGCTGTTCAATTCCTGGTCAGGGCACATGTCCAGGTTAGTTGGAGTATGTGCAAGAAGTAGCCAATCAGTGTTTCTGTCTCACACTGATGTTTCTCTTTCTCTTCCTTCCCTTCTTTTCAATGAAAATAAAATAAACCTTTAAAAAATCACAGTATCATTACCACAAGTAAAATAATTAAGAGGTAATTATTTAATGTATCAAATGATCAGTCACTGTTTAAATTCTTCATTTTTTATAAACTTTTGTAACATTTTGCTTAAATCAAGATCAAAATAAGGTCAATCAGCTCACATACTGCAGTTAAATATTGTGATATTAAACTATATGTCAGTCCTTTCTTTTTTCTACTATGAACTGTGTTGGAGAAGCTGTAATTTGTCTTATAGAATTGTTTCCTCATGGGGTTAAAATGTTCTGTCTTTTGAATTTCTTGTAAATTATAACTATATCTAGAGCCTTAGCAAGATTTTAATTTTACTTTTTTCATGTTCCACAGTTTTATTACTAATATTATCTTGTATCAATGTCTTTTTCTCTACAAATAATTGTTCTCTAAATTTCTATTATCTTTTCAACTAGCATAAAACCATGTGACATGAGATCACACATCAGGATGCTCTGACACATACCTTCCCATGTTCATTAATTACCAGGAAAGGATTACTTGGCTGCACTCATTGCTGTCCCCTAACCCACCAAATGGAATGAGTGTTTGGAAGTATGATGGGTAACTATGCTGTTTTCATCATTGTTCCCTCTTTGTTCTTCTTAATTATCTTTTTAGAAAATTTTAGTTGTCTTTTACTATTTGATTTGATCCATTTAATATAGTCATGTGCTACGTAATGATGTGTTGGACAATGATGGACCACATGTGTGACAGTGGTCCCATAAGGTTATATAATGCAGCTGACTTTTCTGTAAGAGATGGAAGGGTATATGATTGAGGAGAATTTTTTTTCTGGTGGGTGCAACATCAGTGGTGCTTGGTAATAGATTCCCTCTTACTCACAGCAGCTCAATGTGATGCACAGATTACCTCCCAATCAGTCAGCCACTGACCTGTTTCAGCACAGAAGAGCCTGTCCCCCATACAACAGATACCGAGGGCCCTGGGGCCTCCTCAGATTTAGCATGAGGGTCTTCAGAGTCCATTACTGTAGGTTCTTCATTGAGGTCCTGAGATCTTGTTTGAGGACACAGGTCCACAGGAGTTACCTTAACACATGCAGAATGCCACTGCCACTTCAGAGAAAGCTTTCTGTGGTGGTGTGGAGCCAGCCCACCCTTGTACTTGGGAGATATTTTCAGGTCGTAAAGATATAAAGCACAGATAAGTTTTATTTCTCCTGTAAATTCAATGCCAGAGAGAGAGAGACCCTTGTGCCAGGTAGAGTCAATGAAAAGAAAGAATAACTTCCAAAGTAAAAATATTCTGTCCTCAGTTCTACACTCTCTACATGTTAAACACTCTTTTTAAAAATGAATACTGAGTTCCGGCCAAGATGGAGGCATAGGCAGTCGCATTGTGCCTCCTCGTGCAACCAAAACTAAGGACAACAAAAATTGAGAAACAAGAAACAACCAGAACAGAGAGAAATTAACAGAAGTCAGATTCCAGTACAACCAGACCGGTAAGGAGCAGCGGAGTCGGAGGCCTGCGGAGAGGGGTCGAGGGGTCCCGGCAGGAAGAAACGCTGGCTGGCAGGTGGGGGTGCGCAGGGTGCAGATGGCTGCGGATGGACCGGTGGCGGACCCTGGGCATGGGTGGTGACTAGCAGACCCAGTGAGGGGCACAAGGCGGCTGGCTGTCCGCAGTCACACATTCGTGAGCAAACTAAGCAAAAATGGGCAGCGAAACGGGCAGCAAAAACGGGCAGCGCCACCAGGTTTCAAAGCTTAAGAGCCCTGTCTGGGAGCTGAGGCTGGGAGACTCTCAGCCTCACAGGAAACTTCTCGGGGAAGCCCACAGAGTCCGAGAAAGTGCACAAGCCCACCCGCTTGGAAGCCAGCACAGGAAGGGCCCAATTTGCTTGTGGGAGGCAGTGGAGGGGATGGAAGTCCTAGAGAGAGCAGAGCAGGTGCCATTGTTCCCTCTCAGACCCCGCCCCCACATACCACGTCACAACCCAGCAACTGGGGTGCCCCACCCTGGTGAACACCTAAGGCTCTGCCGCCCTTACGAAACAGCCGCAACCAAACCAAAGGGAAATAAAAAAGATGGCTCAAACAGATTTGAAAGCCCCAGCACCAATTTTTTTAAGTGACCAAGAGATAGCCGAACTATCAGATGCACAGTTCAAAGCACTGGTGATCAGGAAGCTCACAGAATTGGTTGACTTTGGACATAAATTAGATGAACAAATGCAGGCTATGATAAGAGAAATAAAGGAAAACACACAGGGAAACAATAGTGAGGGGAAGAAAACTGGGACTCAAATCAATGGAGTGGACCAGAAGGAAGAAAGGAACAACCAAACAGAAAAGGATGAAGAAACAATTAAAAAAACTGAGGAGAGGCTTAGGGACCTCCAGGACACCTTTAAACATTCCAACATCTGAATTATAGGGGTACCAGAAGGGGAAGAGGAAGGGCAACAAATTGAGAACTTATTTAAACAGATATTAAAGGAAAACTTTCCCAATCTGGCAAGGGAAATAGACTTTCAGGAAGTCCAGGAAGCTCAGAGAGTCCCAAAGAAGTTGGACCCAAGGAGGAACACGCCAAGGCACATCATAATTACATTAGCCAAGGTAAAAATGAAGGAGAGAATCCTAGAAGCAGCAAGAGACAAGGAGACAGTAACATACGAAGGAGTTCCCATCAGAATGTCAGCTGATTTCTCAAAAGAGACCTTACAGGCAAGAAGGGGCTGGCAAGAAGTATTCCAAGTTATGAAAGGCAAGGACCTGCATCCCAGATTGCTCTATCCAGCAAAGCTTTCATTTGGAATGGAAGGGCAGATAAAGTGCTTCTCAGACAAGGCCAAGTTAAAGGAGTTCATCATCACCAAGCCCTTACTATATGAAATGTTAAAGGGACTTACCTAAGAAAATGAAGATTAAAAATATGAACAGTAAAAAAAAAAAAGTCATCAAATGGAGGGTTAGCAACAAGGAAGTAGGAGGAGGAGGAAGGGGGAAAAGATATAGAGAATAAGTAGCATAGACAGTAGGTAGAAAATAGACAGGGGGAGGGTAAGAATAGTATGGAACATGTAGACACTAAAGAACTTATGATGCATGGACATGAACTAAAGGGGGGAATGTGGGTGGGAGGGGATGGGCAGGGTGGTGGGGAATGAAGGGGGAAAATGGGCCAACTGTAATAGCATAATCAATAAAATAAAGAATAAAAAAATAAAAAAAAAATGAATACCACAAAATTCCTTCATCTGTCACTGTGCCAACATGCAAGAGCCAAAACCATACTGCCATGACAATCCCCTATTTTTGTTTATGTCTCCATCTCGATATCTGGTTCCTACTGATCCTCAGACCTCCTTTTCATGCCTTCCTAACAGTCACTGTTACAGTGATTGTACCTCACTTTGCCAGTTTCTCCTTGATATTTCCAGTCAATCCAGCCCGATCCAGTTCGTGGAGCAGCATGGACAGCTTCCATGTTCTATTTTGACCTTGTGGGAAGCAGGGAGTGGGCCTATGAGACAGTGTTTATAAAGTCCACAGTAGTGTACAGAAATGTCCTAAGCCTTCACACTCACTCAGCACTCCCGCTGACTCACCCAGAGCAACTTCCACTCCTGCAGACTCTATCCATAGTAAGTGCACTATACTAACCACATATTTAAGTATTTTATACTGTATTTCATTATGTCTTTTTTATGTGTTTACAAGTGTTTAGATACACAAATACCATTGTCTTTTAATTGCCTATTGTATTTAGTACAGTAATATGCCATATGAGTTTGCAGCCTAAGTGTGTAGGCTATACCCTCTAGGTTTGTGTAGATACACTGTTTTCCCAAGACAGAAATCACCAAATGGCACATTTCTCAGAATGTATCCCTGTCCGTTAAGTGACCCATGATTATATGGCATTACCTACATGTAAATTGGGAAGCATGAGGACAAAACAGTGAATCCACCATTCAATGTACCTCCTACAACATTGTGAATGTGACCTTTGTACTTCTGGCCTGTCCCATCTCCCTGTCCCCTTCCTCACTGGAAAACACTATTCCCTTCCTTTATAAAAACTAATGTTATTCCATATATATCCATTCATAAACGTTACTTAGTATTTATCTTTAGCTTTATTAAAATGGTATACCATGTAGTGACTATGTGCTACTGAAGGTATTTATTCAAACTCTGTTCCCAAGTTTTATCCATGTAGTTGTCTAATTTATTTTCCATTATCATTCTCTTATCCTTGCATACTTGGGTTGTTGTTTCCAGTATAATAGTCTCACACATTTTACTGTGGACATTCTTTTATCTGTCTCCTGATGCATATGCCCTGGGGTGTCTCCAGGGCTTATATTTAGGAGCAGAATTGCTGTCATAAGTGTGTGCACTTTCAGCTTTACCAAAGTAGCTTACTACATCATACTACTATCAATAGTATATGAGTACAGAGAAAAATCTTTTTTAATGATCAATGACAGCTTCAGTGTTTGGAACTACCAGAATTCATAATATTTGAGAAACTAAGTTTCATAGGGTATGTCACTGTGGACTTATTTGACAGAATGCTGACTAATGATGATGTTGCACATTCTTTATTTTGGAGGAGTTACTGGCCATCCATGTTTAAAACCTCTAAAATTACTCTTTATATATTTTTATACTTTTGTTTTTGTTTTAGAAAAATGTTATACTTTTAGATACTATTTTTGTCTATTACAAATGTTACAATTATTTTCTTCCATTTTATGGCTATTCTTTTAACTTGTTAATAATGGCTCTTGATAAACAAAAAGTTATCAATATTATTACATGTATCAGTATTACCCCATGGTTAGCAATTTTGGAGTTTCCCTTTTTTCCCCTATTTTGAAGTCATTTTCATTAAATATTTTTAAAGTTTTGCTTTTCATATTGAAATTTTGGAAGCGTGTTTGTGGTGTGATGTAGGTTTCCAATATCCCCTCATATGAATAAACAATTATTTGAACATCTTTTAGGGAATAGTCCTTCATATTTGCAATGCTCTATAACACATTTTTTCACCTATTAACATTTCGTACATAGACATGTATCTATAATTGGCTCTAATTTCTCTATCACAATTTCAGTATCAAACTGTCCTAAATTCTTTAATTTATGATAATTCTTCATATCTTGGAAGAAAGGAATTTCATATTAATTTTGTTTAGAAATGTTCTTTTTTTAAAATCAATGTAATCTTTTTTTTTAGATTTTGTTTATTTATTTTTAGAGAGGGAAGGGAGGGAGAAAGAGAGAGAGAGAAACATCAATGTGCGGTTGCAGGCACATGCCGTGGCCTGCAACCCAGGCATGTGCCCTGACTGGGAATTGAACCTGCAGTGCTTTGGTTCGCAGCCTGCGCTCAATCCACTGAGCTATGCCAGCCAGGGCAGAAATGTTCTGTCTATGCTTGACTCTTGGCTATTCTTATACAATTTTGATGTCAAATTCAAAGACATTTATTGAGATTTTTTGGATTATATACAATTATAGATTATTTTTTCAATTTCAATTAGAAACAGACTAAAAGATACAGAGAACATTTTGTTGGTTGCCAGATGGGAGAGGGTTAGGGATGAGTGAAAAAGGTGAAGGGATTAAGAAGTTCAAATTGGTAGTTATAGAATAGTGATGGGAATGTATAGTATAGGAAATATGGTCAATAATATTCTAATAAGTATATATGGTGTATTAGGGGTGTGAGGTATTTCAGGATGATCACTTAGTAAGTTTTATAATGTCTAATCACTGGGGTGTACACCCAAAATTAGTATAATGATGTATTGGCTGTAATTGAAAAATAATAATGATTTAAAAATGAAAAAAATAAATTGATATTTTATTATATTGTTTTTTTATTTGTAAACATAGTATAGCTCTTCATTTATTAGGTGTTCATTATTTATTTTCAAAATAAATTGTATAAATTTTATAATTATCCATACAAATGATTTAAACATCCATGTCTATTTCTGCCTCATTAATGTATGCATTTTGTTGCTATTGTAAATTTTTTAAAAAATTGTTATTAGTTTGTTTTTGATGTATAACTTTGAAATTGATTCTTTTGTATTTATCTTTTATCTTGACACTTGGCTGAAGTTATTTTTATTTAATTTTCTAATTGTTGTTCAATTACAGTTGTCCCCCATTGTTCTCTCCTGCCCTGCCCACCACCCCTCTTCCACATTCAATCTTCCCCCCACCTGTTGTTGTCCTAGTCTATGATTCCTTTATACATGTTCCTTGACCTAAACTTTCCTCCCTTTTCCTCCCTTTCCCCTCATTATCCCCCTCCCTCCTTCCCTCTGGTCACTGTCCATTTTTTCTTTATTTACATATCTCTGGTTCTATTTTGCTCACTTGTTTGTTTTGTTGATTAGGTTCCACTTGTAGGTAAGATCATATGGTAATTGTCCTCCTACTGGGTTATTTCACTTAGCGCAACATTGTCTAGTGACATTCATGCTGTTGTAAAGGGTAGGAGTTCCTTCTTTCTATCTGCTATGTAGTATTTCATTGTGTAAATGTACCACATTCTTTGATTCACTCGTTTACTGATGGACACTTAGTCTATTTCCAGCATTTGCCTATTACAAATAATGTTGCTATAAACATTGAGGTACAAAGGTTCCTTTGAATTGGTGTTTCAGGGTTCTTAGGGTATAATCCCAGCAGTGGAATTGCTGGGTCAAAAGGCACTTCCATTTTTCATATTTTGAGGAAATTCCTTACTGTTTTCCACAATGGCTGCATCAATCTGCATTCCCACCAACAGTGCACTACGGTTCCCTTTTCTCCACAACCACTCCAACACTTGTTGTTTGTTGTTTTGTTTATGATGGCCATTCTGACCCATGTGAAGTGATATCTCATAGTGGTTTTAATTTGCATCTCTCTGATAACTAGCAATACTGAACATCTTTTCATGTATCTCTGGATCCCCTGTATGTCCTCCTTGGAGAAGTATCTGTTCAAGTCTTTTGCCCATATTTTAATTGGGTTGCTTGTCTTCTTAGAGTGGAGTCGTGTGAGTTCTTTATATATTTTGGAGATTAAACCCTTGTCCGAGGTATCATTGGCAAATATGTTTTCCCATTCACCTGGTTCTCTTTTTATTTTAATACTGTTTTCTTTAGCTGTGCAGAAGCTTTTTATTTTGATGAGATCCCATTTGTTTATTCTTTCCTTTATGTCCTTTGCTCTAAGGGACATATCAATGAAAATGTTGTTGTGTGGAATATCTGAGATTTTCCTGCCAATTCTCCTCTAGGACTTTAATGATGTCATGGCTTATATTTAAATCTTTTATCCACCTTGAATTTATTTTTTCTTATGGTGTAAGTTGGTGCTTGAGTTTCATTTTTTTGCATGCAGCTGTCCAGTTCTCCCAACACCATTTGGTGAAGAGGCTATTTTTACTCCTTTTTTGTTGCTGACCCCTTTGTTAAATATTAATTGACTGTAGAGACTTGGGTTTATTTCTGGGCTCTCTACTCTGTTCCATTGGTCTATGTGCCTGTTTTTATGCCAGTACCAGGCTGTTTTGATTACAGTGGTCTTGTAATACAATTTGGTATCAGGTATTTTGATCCCTCCTACTTTGCTCTTCTTTATTAAAATTGCAGCAGCTATTCAGGGTCATTTATGGTTCCATATAAATTTTTGAAGTGTTTGTTCTATGTCTGTGAAATATGTAATTGGTACTTTAATAGGTATTGCATTGAATATGTAAATTGCTTTGGGTAGTATGGATATTTTGATGATGTTAATTTTTCCAATCCATGAACATGGTATATGTTTCCATTTGTTTGCATCTTCCTTGAATTATTTCTTCAGTGTTGTGTAGTTTTTTTCATACAGGTCTTTTACCTCCTTAGTTAGGTTTATTCCTAGGTATTTTTTTTTCTGGTATATCAAATGGGATTTTTCTTGATTTCTGCTTCTGCTGTTTCATTGTTGGTACACAAAAATGCCTTTGATTTCTGGATATTGACTTTGTGTCCCGCTGTTTTGCCAAATTCATTTATAAAGTTGAGCAGTTTTTTGTTGGAGTCAGTAGGATTTTCTATGTACACTATCATGTCATCTGCAAACAACGACAGTTTTGTTTCCTCCTTTCCATTTTGGATGCTTTTTATTTCCTTTTCTTGTCTGATCGCTGTGACTACAACTTCCAATACTATGTTGAATAGAAGTGGTGAAAGTGTACAACCTTGTCTTGTTCCTATTCTTAGTGGAAAAGATTTTAGTTTATGCCCATTGAGTATGATGCTGGCTGTAGGTCTGTCATATATGGCCTTTATTATGTTGAGGAATGCTCCCTCTCTTCCCACTTTCCTGAGTGTTTTTATCATAAATGCGTGCTGTACTTTATCAAATGCTTTTTTTGCATCTATTGATATGATCATGTGATTTTTGTCTTTGCTTTGTTTATGTGATGTATTACATTTACTGATTTGTGAATATTGAACCATCCTTGCATCCCTGGGATGAATCCCACTTGGTCATGGTGTATGATCTTTTTAGTGTATTGTTGGATGCAGTTTGCCAATATATTGTTGAGAATTTTAGCGTCTATGTTCATCACTGATATTGGCCTGGTTTTCTTTCTTTGTTGTGTCTTTATCTAGTTTTGGGATTAAGATGATGCTGGCCTAATAAACAGTTTAGGAGTCTTCCATCATTTTGGATTTTTTGGAATAGTCTGTGAAGGGTGAGGGTTGGCTCTTTCTTAAATACTTTGTTGAATTCTCCTGTGAAACCATCTGCACCCAGGCTTTTGTGTGTCAGGAGTTTTTTGATTACCGCTTCAATTTCATCTGCTGTTATTGGTCTGTTCAGGCATTCTGCTTCTTCTTCATTCAGTTTTGGAAGATTATATTTTTCTAGAAATTTGTCCATTTCACTTAGGTTTTCAAATTTCTTGGCATACAGTTCATAATAATTTCTTACAATCCTTTGTATTTCTGTGGTGTCAATTGTAATCTCTCCTCTTTCATTTCTGATTGTGTTTATTTGGGTCCTTTCACTTTTTTTCTTGATGAGCCTGCTTAGAGGCTTGTCAATTTTGTTTATCTTTTCAAAGTACCAGCTCCTGGATTCATTGATCCTTACAATTGTGCTTTTAGTCTCTATGTCATTTAATTCTGCTCTGATCTTAGTTATTTCCTTCCTTCTACTTTCTCTGGGCTGTCTTTTTTGTTGTTTTTCATGTTCTTTTGGGTGTAGGGTTAAGTGGTTTATTTGAAATGTTTCTGTCTTCTTTTAGGTAGTCCTGTATTGCTATGAACTTCCCTCTCAGGACTGCCTTTGCTGTGTCCCATAAATTTTGAGTTGTTGTGAGTTCATTCTCATTTGTTTCCAGAAACTTTTTGATTTCTTCCCTAATTTCATTATTGACCCATTCATTGTTTAATAACATGCTATTCAATCTCCATTAGTTTGAGTGTTTTTTATTTTTTTCCTTGTGGTTGATTTCTAGTTTCAGTCCCTTGTGTTCAGAGAAAATACTTGGTATGATTTCAGTTTTCTTCAATTTGTTGAGGCTTGTTTTGTGTCCTATCATGTGGTCTATCTTTGAAAATGTTCCATGTGCATTTGAAAAGAATGTGTATTTAGCTTCTTTGGGATGAAGGGCTCTGTATGTATATCAGTTAAGTCCATTTCATCCAGGGCATTGTTCAATGCCACAATATCTTTGTTGATACTTTGTTTGGAAGATCTGTCCATTTTTGACAGTGGGGTGTTAAAATCCCCTAGTATAATTGTATTGTTGTCAATATCTTTCTTGAAGTCCTCTAAGATTTTCTTTATGTATTTGGGTGCTCCTATGTTGGGTGCATATATATTTACAATGTTTATGTCTCCTTGATGGATTCTTCCCTTGAGTATTATGAAGTGACCTTCTGGATCTCTCTTTATGGGCCTTTTTTTGAAGTCTATTTTGTCTGATATGCGTATTGCTACCCTGGGTTTTTTTTTCCTGTCTGTTTGCTTGGGAAATTTGTTTCCAGCTCTTCACTTTTAGTCTGTGTAGATCTTTTGTCCTGAGGTGGGTCTCTTTTAGGCAGCATGTGTGTGGATCATGCTTTCTTATTCATTCAGCTATTCTATGTCTTTTGATTGGGGCATTTAATCCATTTACATTTAAGGTTAGTATCGATAGGTACTTATTCATTGCCATTTTCATACCTGTGTTCCTCTCTCTCTCTCTTTTCCTTCCTTTCCTTAAAGCAGTCCCTTTAGCATCTCTTGCAGAGCTGGTTTGGTGGAGGTGTATTCTTTTAGACTTCTTGTGTCTGAGAAGCTCCTTATTTGGCCTTCTATCTTGATTGAGAGCCTTGCTGGGCAAAGTAGCCTCGGTTGCAGGCTACTGGTTCTCATTACTTGGAATATTTCTTGCCATTCTCTTCTGGCTTGGAGCATTTCCATTGAGAAGTCAGCTGCTAACCTTATTGGGGCTCCCCTGTATGTTACTTCCTGTTTGTCCCTTGCTGCCTTTAAGATTCTCTCTTTGTCTTGGAATTTTGCCATTTTAATTATGATGTGTTTTGAAGTGGATCCCTTTGGGTTCCTTTTGATTGGGACTGTCTGTGTTTCCTGGATTTGTATGGCTTTTCTTCTCATCAAATTAGGGAAGTTTTCCATCATTACTTTTTCAAATAAGTTTTCTAGCCCTTGCTCTTCTTCTTCTGGTATCCCTGTCATAAAGATATGATTACATTTCATATTGTCCTGCATTCTCTTAATCCTTCTTCATTCTTTCTGAGCCTGTTTTCCTTTTCTTGCTCTTTCTGGGTGTTTTTTTCTACTTTGTCCTCCAGCCTACTGATCCGATCTTCTGCTTCATTGATCTTGCTTTTGATTCCTTCTACTGTGTTCTTCAGTTCAGAAATTGTATTCTTCATTTCCTCTTGGTCCTTGTTGATAGTTTCTATTTCCTTTTTTATGTTGATATAGCTTGCAGTGAGTTCATTGTAGTTTCCCTGTAGTTTCTGGTAATTCACTGTGAGCTCATTGAGCTTCCTGATAACCATTGCTTTGAACTCAATATCTGATAGTTGAGTTGCCTGTATTTCATTTAGCATTCTTTCTGAGGCTTCCTCCTTTCTTTTCATTTGGGGATTGTTTCTTTGTCTTCCCATTGTTTGTGAGACTCTTCTTGTTAACCTTAACTTCTTAAATTGATCTGTTTTGGCTCCCTGGGTTTATGGTGTAAACTTCTGTGGTAGAGTACCTGTGAGATTCAGTGGTGCAGTCTCCTTGATCTCCTGAGCTCACTGATCTTGGGCTGTTGTTTAAGTTGGCTCTGTGTTTGTCTTTGGGTTTTGACTGTTGTTGGGTCTTTCTTTGTTGGGTCCTTCCCACCAGCTGGTGAACTGAGGGTTGCTCTGTCCACCACCTCTTGTATTTTGTTGTGCTGGTGTGGGCAGGTTCCGTTGAACCTGGTTCTTCCATGTATATAAAATTTTGAGGATTCTCTGTTGCTCTTGTTCAGTTGTTTGTTCTGGGTAATTGCTCCACTATTTAGTTGTATTTCCAGATAGGTCCTGGATTGAGGTTAGTGTGGCTTCCACTCCCACCTTCACTTTCTTCTGTTGTTATCTATTGGTGTTTCCTTTGTTGTTGGGTTCCCTCTTCCAGCGGGTATTCTGGTGTTCATAGCTTCCACCTACTTGTCTGGTTTTTCAAAGTCCATTACAATTTTTGGTCTCCTATTTTCATATATGCTGGGGTATTGTTGGCTGTTTGCTCTGTTGTTCTGTAGATTGGCTAGGTATTTCTCCAGTGTGTAGTGGGGAGTGGAATCTGTTCCCCCCTACCTCACCGTCATCTTCCTCCGCTTCTCATCTGTTGTCTTTTTAATGTTCATGGTTTTGTTCTTTTCTTTCTTAAATAAGTCCCTGTAACATTCCATGTAATAATGACTTGGTGATGATGAACTACTTTAGCTTTGCCTTATCTGGAAAGTACTTTATCTGTTCATCCATTCTAAATGATACCTTTGCTGGATAAAATAATCTAGGTTGTAGGTCCTTGGTTTTCATAACTTTGAGTACTTCTTGACAATTCCCTTCTAGCCTGCAAAGTTTCTTTTGAGAAATCAGCTGATAGTCTTATGGGAACTCCTTTTTAAGTAACTCCCTGCTTTCCTCTTTCTGCTTTTAAGATCTCTCTTTATCTTTAAACTCTGACATTTTAATCATGATGTATTTTGTTGTGGTCCTCTTTGGGTCCAACTTGTTTGGAATTCGTGTGCTTCCTGGCCTTATATGTCTATTTCCTTAGCCAAGTCACAGAAGTTCTCCTTCATTTTTTTAAAATAAGTTTTCAATCTCTTGCTTTTCCTCTTTTCCTTCTGGTATCCTTATGATTCAGATGTTGGCACATTTGGAGATACCCCAGAGGTTCTAAGCCTATCTTCTTTTTTTGAATTCTTGTTTCTTATTTCTGTTCTGGTTGAATGTTTATTTTTTCCTTTTGTTCCAATTCATTGATTTGAGTCCTGGCTTCCTTCCCTTCACTGTTGGTTCCCTGTATATTTTTCTTTATTTCACCCAGTGTAACCATTTTTTCCTTTATTTTGTTGTCATACTCAGCAAGTTCTTTGATCATCCTGATCACCAGTGCTTTGAACTCTGCATCTGATAGGTTGACTATCTCCCTTTTGCTTAGTACTTTTTCTGGGGTTTTGTTCTGTTCTTTCATGTGGGCCATATTTCTTTGTCTCCTCAATTTGGCAGCCTTCCTGTGTTTCTTTCCGTGTATTAGGTAGAGCTGTTTTTACTCCCTGTCTTAGTAGTGTGTCCTATGTAGAAAAGGCCTCTGTAAGTTGTGTGGGATGAAGTCTTAGGTAATTGCCAGGGTGTGGCAATCCATTTCACCACTTTGTGTTTCTGTGTGGGTGGAGGAATCAGAGAAAGGACAATGCCACTGCCTGGCTTCTGGAGGCTTGCCTAGCACTTGTCCTATTTCCAATCACTTCACCCACTTCCCGTATGTGGCTGGTGCCATACTAGCTGTTGCCCTTGTGAGGAAACCCAGAGTGGGTAGCTTTGTGTACATTCTAAGTTTGTGCAGGCCCTTTAAGTGGTGAAAATCCAGCAGTTTATTCTCCTGCCCCAACTTCCACTGATTTTTATAGCCAGAGATAATGGAAGTTTATCTTCCTGGTGCTGGGACCCTGGGCTGTCTGGCCTGGGGTAGGGATCCCACACTCCCAAGGCATCTTTCCTGATTTTTATCTACCATATGTGAATGTGGGACTGTCTGTTCCACCTCCAGGGCTATTGCCTCTCTGTGTCACACTGCTTCTCCACCTATTTCCATGAGTCCATCCCTCCTCCCTGTTTGGATCAATGTGTGTGCTTTAAATCATTGGTTAGACTTCTATACAGCTTGATTTTCTGACTCTTCTGGGTGTTTTTTTGTTTTTTGATCTGGACATAATTCTTTCTATGGTTGTGCAAGAAGGTAAAGCACATGTACTTACACCTCCATCTTGTTCGAAGTCTCCCTCATTACTTCTCATAGCTGCACAGTAGTGTGTTGATGTGCATTGCTTATTCCTAGTTTGATGGAAATTCACTTTGTTTCAAGTCTTTAGCTATTGCAAAGAGAGCTATAATAAGCCAACTTGTGTGTATACTACTGGTGTATGTTGGAATAGTTTCCTATAAATGGAATTGCTGTGTCAAGTGTAAGTATATATGGAATTTTGTTAGATAGTACCAGTTACACTCTTTCGGGGTTATGACACTTTGCATTCCCACCTGCAGTATATTAGAATACTCATCTCCTAACAGCCTCACATATATTTTACATTGTCAAGCTTTTGTATTATATTCAGTTTTATAGGTGAGAACTTGTTTTGCAATACAGTGTAGATCAAACATTGTTCACAGCCATAGAGCATTTAGGGTTTTTGGTGCTTTTCTCTTTTATTATTAGAAGTTTGCTTGTTATATGAATGCATTTTCCCCAGTTTATTAGTCTTTTTACTTTATGGTGTTTTTTTTTCTTGTAAAAGATTCTTAAAATTTAATAAAGTTTGTAATTTTCCCCTTTATTCCTTCTGGATTTTGAATTATAGTCAGGACAGTTTTTCCCAAACACCAGTTACAGAGGAGTTAATCTACATTTTATTCTAGTACTTGTTTTGCTTTATTTTATTTCTAACAGTAACTCTCATATTCTTTTGGAATTTACCCTGGTGTATAATGTGAGGAATTGATGCACTTGTATTGTTTCCATGTAGGTATCCTCATTTAGCCACCCTGTTGAGTTCATCTTCTCACTACTCATATGAGATACTGACTTTCTTGTACGCTGAATTATCATACATAGTTGAATCTATTTCTTCTCTTGCCCTTCCCACCCGCTCCCCCAACCTCCAGTCATGTTTCTGCTCTTTTTCTTAGTATTAGAATAAAGTCTGGTCCCTCACTTAAGGATGATTTTGTACCTGTTTAATGTTTTTAGAACTCATAGAAAGACAAGCATAAACATGCAGGCAAAGAATTACAGCCTATAAAATACAATTTTATGTAAATGTGCATCTCTTGTTCCTTGTGCCTTTAAAATAGAGACCATGATCAGATTCTACATCTAACTCAGCTATGAGGCATTGGGTATTCCCATATATATCTGTTCCTCTAAGTTGAAGAAGGTGTATCATGCAATCATTAAAAATGCATTATCTAAAACAGTGGTGAAATTGCTTCTTATTGTAGACTGAATCATTGCCATACATTTAATAATGGGCTTATTTTAAAATCTGTTATTAGAACTTTGAAACTAGTACTTTGATCTATTTTGTTCTGCAACAAACAACATGAAAGATGTATAACAGCATTAAACCTGCAGCAAATTTTCCAAATCATATTTAATTGAAAGATCCCATTTAGCAAGTTATTCATCATTGCTATGGACATGTGCACATTCAAGTTATTGCTGTGTTCTACTTGTCTGTGAGTTACTAAAGAGCAACTGTTTTTAAACAATGCCAGGAGGAAAGAGAAAGGAACAAAAATCTCTTGCAATTTTAGAAAACAATAAAGTAGAAAAGGATTCTGGAAACTTCATTATAAATGGTTAGCAGAATTATGGTAAATGGAATCAATATATTTGAATTGCTTTTTTACAAGGTTTATCATGTTCTATCATAAAATAATAAAAATGTAATTAATAAATTGCCAGTTCACTTTTCTTCTTTTATTTGAAAATGCTTAGACATATTTTAGCATATCATTTTTAGAGTAGCAAATATCTCTAATGTATAACATTAATAAATGGTGATAGACTTTACTATAAATATTGCATCTGTTGCCAAGAAAAGTTATGTAGAAAAAGAGCACTGCAAACAGCAGTTCACTGATTCTTTTGGTAGTAGAGACATGGGCCTTCTGCGTCATTTTAAGTATCTTCACACTACTTGACCCCCTGCACTTGGGGAATATAATTTTTTGTACATCAACAGTTTGCTGGCTTTGAGGGATTAACACCATATACATGTTGTGAGAACCCAGGAAACCAACTGAGCAGTGTTTTACCCCTTGTGTTTTAATTGAAGAAAAAAGTCGAGAACTGTGGAAAAGCTGTGACAAAGTTTTCATGTGTGCAGCCATAGCCAGGTATTGTTACAAAAATAAATTTTAAAAAATCAAGGTGGTAGAAGAAAATACTTAGATATAACATGAAATGAAAACCACCAATCAAAAAGTTTCCATAGACTAAATTATTCTGGATTCTAACAACCTTAGTGTTGTTATTTGAAAAGAAACATTTAAGTAGTAAAATATATAAGAATTCAAAATATATTGTTTTCTGGTTTCTTTCATATATCAAAGAAGATACCCAACTTATTTTCCTAAGGCTGCTTCACAGTTACAAAATTACACTCTGAATTTTATGTAAAAATTTCATTTATGTATTCTATGTCAATTCAAAGGAAGTTCAAGACATTGTAAAGCACACAAAATACAACAAAATCAGAAAACCTGTTCAACCACTGTTATTTTTCTTCTGCTACCTTCTTCCATAGGAAATCTTAGGAGAAATATTGCAAAAGATTAAACTTCCTTACATAAGAGAAGATGAAATAAAATATTTAATATTTTTAACTTAACTAAAAATAACAGAATTTAATCTTGAAATTGTGATTTCTACTAACTTAGCAGATATGTATGTTGCCCTCTAATACTGCATATTCCTTAGTTTGTGGCTACCAGATTCTTGAACATATTAGGAATTCCAAGGCGATGAGATAGAAAATAGATAACATGAAAAAACAGATGATCTCAAAGAGGTTAAATAGATGAGATCTCTGAGTTTCTTAGGGTGAAAATTTGCACATCACAGTTGTGGTGCTCTGTGACTTCCTGCCTTTTAATCCAATGTATTTTCTTGTAACTGGCGTGATTGCTTCAGGGCTTAAAATTTTCATTAGAGAATCATTTTTTTGAGACTAGGACTGTTCTTTGTCTCTTTAAAACACAAATACAATGAAAAATAACATGTTAACTTGATACTAACTAAAAGCCCATCTGTATCTTCAAATATGAATTAGTAATTCAGCTCAAGCATTAAAAACTTGACTGACAAATTGATGGGGAGGTGGAGGCATTCTGAGCATGGATTTCTGCCTAAACAGGGGTAACCTCAATGGGGTGCTGTGGCAGAAAGACATCTTAATTTGGAAATACACAAAGCAAGGATAAGTTCTAAGAAATCTGCTCCCACACTTATCAATTTTATCACATTCAGTCTCTTATCCTCTTTTGGTCTCATATTTTCTTGCCTGAAATACACTTCAAAGGTGAAAAAGGAAGCTTCTTAAAAGAAGAAAAAAGCAAATATTTTCACTTCAAATATTTTCCTTTACCATCTAAAAATTTCCCTTCCTTTCACTGGCAGATTATTATACCAAATGATAAATGTTCAATGTCTCTATTTTATTCTTATAACACTTGGAATCTTGTTTCAAATCCAAGTGTTATAAGATAATAAACACTTATCTTATTATCTTATAGATAATAAGTAACTACTGAAACTTCCATGCTGAAGAAATTTTATCACCAAAACAATGCCATCTTTGTTTTCTTCTTTGACTTTTCTAATTTTCACTGTGGGCACAAAAAAGCATACATTTATTTTTCATAGTTCTAGAGGCTGTGTTCTGATGAGATCTGTCTTTTAGGCTGTAGATTGCTAGTTTCTAGTTGTAGCCTCATGTGGTGAAGGAAAGAAAGCTAGCCCTCTGTTCTCTCCTCATGAGGGTGGTAATCCATTTTGTGAGGATTTACCCTCATGACCTAATACCCTCAAAATGGCCCCACATCCTACATTCAAATTGGGTGTTGCATTCCAACATATGGATTTTGGCGTGGTCTACAAGAACTATCAGTCCCTCATTGTCCCTTATTATTCTTAACACTTTGACAAAACCTTTACTAACTCCGTTAGCCTTCAACTGTCTCTGAAATTCTATGACATTTGAGTTTCCACCACAAAATTTTGTACTTAACTCTATTTTATTTTAATTTTTTCATCATTATTTAATAACTTTGTAATCTGAATGTTCTCAGGACTTCGTAGATTCTAATAAGTCATTAGCTCAATCTTACATATGTCATTGTAGAACTTAGGGATCACACTCCAGGATCTTCATTACTTCTGGGTCCCCAAGAGGTATTGTAATGTGCTCAGGAGCAACACTGCTCATATTTTGCTGCACTGGCCATTTGGAAGTGGTGCCTCAACATGAACATCCCTTCTAGGAGAAGGCCCTGAAGTGGGTCCTGTATTTTCTCCTGTTTTTCTGTCAATCACGGGGATTTTTACTAATGGATTCTTTGATTTTTTTTAGAGTCACAACTGTAGAGATATGTGGGAAATAACAGAGAGGTAAAAATGAGACTTTTATTCAACTTCATGCTAAATTTAATTACATGCACTCCGTTATATCACTCCCCAAAACTGTATACTTTATGATACAAGTATTATATAATTTTACTTGGAAAGTCCTCTGGACTTTTCCCATCTCTAACATTGCTTCCTACAGAGCTCAAACATGGTTCCTTTTGGGAATTGATGCTGTATCTTTTTTTTCTCCTCTTGTGTCTTCCCATGAGTTTGTGTACAAAGCAGCTCCACTCTCTTATTAGTCCTGCTTTCTTTTTAGATAAAACTACTAAAAATGTTCATGTAAATTATCCAATAAAAATAAAGATGGAAGTGTGCAGAAAGTAAAAAAGTTACAAGCCATTCCAAATTTTGTTTTTCTTAGGAACCTCAGTATACACTTCAATCTTGCTGTCCAGTTTGGTCGAGAAGATATTTAGGGAAGGATGTCTGCTTTCCTTGTTCATCAAAGCGCCGAATGCGATGCTCTACAAGTAGCAGTATGTAACAAATACTGGATTACTTGATAAGAAATAAAACATTTTCTCTGAGGACACTTTCAAGCATCAAGTGGAAAATTATACAGAAAAAAATGAGAACAATCTAACCCAGAGATTTTAATAATCTATTTTTCTACATATAATTTTGCTAGAAACTATTTTATTGTCACTATTGTCAGAGATTACATTATGAAACCTTCACAAATTTGTGGTTTTTAGATTCCCCACTCTAAGTAGGCTAACCTTGGTAGACCAGCCTTTAAAGTAACTGGTACTTAATTATCATATCTTTCTGAAGGAAAAAAAAACACATATATTTTACCACATTTGGAGGTTCAAGGGGATGTGTGATCATCACAAATTAAAGCAAAACCTTTCTGAACTCACAAAAATACCAAAGAACCACGTGATTAAATGGTTGATTCCAAAGACTGTGGATGAATTGCAGTGACATTTGAATGTTCCAAGGAATGAGCGGTCTGAGTCAGAATCTGAGCAACCAGGACTGGGAGCCCAATAGCAATAGCACTCAGGATTTAGAAAGCTAAATTCTTGCAGTGAATTGAGTTATGTGAGAATTATGCCTTATGTCATAGAAATAAACTTTATTGTGTGTTATATATATGTGTGTATTATGTGTAATATGTGTAATATATATGTACATATATATAATATATATACTTCTACTACTCCTATTTACAAAGTAATTTCAAGTTTACTCTATGCTCCTCTGACCTTTCAATAGTATTAGGGGCTTGTGGTTTTAAGATATAGGTTATAGGCATAGCAATGTTCTTTAAATTCTATCCTTGCTTGTTTTTCAAATCATGCTATATTATAGAAATAAGGAAGCATATAAGCTAATCTTAACTCTTTTGAAGAGAAGACTGTTCAAACAAATTTTAAGTTGCCCACTTAGTTCTTCTTGAATAAAGAACTCTCTACACTCACTGCAATATTTGACCTTTTATCATTGTCATTCCTGGACATTAAAAGAAAAACATATTTTAAAGCTTGACTGTCATCTCTTTTAGTTGGCATAATGAATAAATATCTTCCAGATGCTGTATTATTTCCATGTTTTAGCTTTTATTACAGGTGAGTCTTTGTTTTTTGAAGCAAATATACTGCATATTTATACTTAGCCATTATGAAAGTCAAGGGTCAGGAGGGAAAGGAAAATTATAATCAGAATTTCAGTCATTACAAAATCTATATCTTAATTAGATTTGTTAAGTATTTTATCTAGTACATATATTTCCACTTTAGACACTGGTGGATCAGTTTTTTCTAATTAACACTTTTATTATGTTTGTATTTTATAGAGATATAGGAATCTGAAAGGAAAAGGCAAAGAATTCCTCATCTGAAGTGATTAACTCAGACTTCTTTCACTATCATTTTTTTTCCTACTTTCGTGGACTAGTCATGCTAAAAGGGTCCCAAAGTGTTGGTGCCACTCTAACATGTGCTGTGTATGCATAAGAATGAAGGATGATGCACCTGGGGAGAATGGGCAGGTGTGCTCCATCAGAATGCCAGAGAGGAGTGTTGAATCAATTGGTAATTGAAATCTTTAATTGTGTGGTCCAGAAATACAGAACTAAGCAAGGGCAGCTGGGGAGATGGAAGCAGGAACACTAATCCAAGACCGGGAAGTTGGAAGAGAGACTTGGATAAAATGTAGAGGTAGTATTTTCCGAGAATAGACATTTACTTGTTATTAGAGTGAAGCACTTCTATATAGCTCATCTTCCATTCTCCAAAGCAATTTGACACATTTTTTTACATTAAGGCATTGAATAAATACATTTTGAATATATTTCATATCATAAAATGCAACATATTTTCCTACCAAAGCATAGCTTTTATTAATTTTCCAACTAACCTGGTTTACATGGATAATGAAGTGATATTTAACTCATAACTATGTTTTTTTTTCACTTTTTAGATAGCATATATTTTATGTTTTCAAGAAAATTAGGTTACAGTATAATTGAGTAAAAAGTACAGAAAGTCCCCAGATCTCCTTTCCCCCCACATATTAACAGCCTCCCTCACTATGAACATCCTCAACCTGAGTGTTGTATTTGCTACAATTGATGAACCTACATTAATACATTATCATCACCCAAAATCTATAGTTTATGTAAAGCCTCACATGGGGAGGAGAGTGATGAATAGGCTCACACTGAAGATTTTTAGAGCTGTAAACTATCTTGTATTATATTATAATGCATAATAGTATAGTGATGGAAACATGCCATTATCTGTGCCATAACTATGTTTTTAAGGCAAAACCCCAGCTATTCTATTTCTGTACATCAGAGAAATTTCTGAGTAATGATGTTTTGAGTGCAGAGGAATCCTGATCTTTTCATGTAGATTTCTGAAAGTTCACTTTTATCTGCCTTATTTTTCAGAACTTCTATAGTATCAGAAATTTAATTACTTGTGTTTTATTACAAAACAATTAATTTTCAGAAAATCATTCTTTTTTTGTGGTTTCTAGTTGTTCATCTTCATTTTTTCTTCAAGTTATTAAGCCCCTTTGAATGAATCATGATTTTATACTTCTTGCTTATGTCTGTATTTTCCATTTTGGTGTTTGGGGGTAGGGACAAACCAGCAGACACTGGGAGACAGGGTAGCTTCATATTGTTGAGACCATCTATCTGGAAGATAGCAGGCTTGTACTCTTGCTATGACTCTAAAAAGAATTATCCTTTGCTGCCAGTTCTCTCTATATGCAAGTAGCAATACTCAGTTTCCTTAAGTAATTTAAAACATAATTATTACATACAAAATCTCTGTTTTACCTGATTCAATAGGCAATGTAATGGCAAAATCACATGACAAACTATTTATAACTGAAATGTGCAATAACTTATTAAAAGTCACTCAGCAACTGAAAGTATAATGCATGCCCTCTGTGTCATTTTAAATGTTCTAGCATCCACATATTAAAAAGTAAAAACAAATCAGTTAAATTATGTTTTGTATATTTATTTAAACATATTCAACCACTTATATCTAAATATTGACATTATAACATGTAATCAGTATCAATGTTAATATTACTAATGAAAGATTACTTTCTTTTTCTTATACTAAGCTTTCAAAACCTAATGTGCATTTTATTTAAGACACATTTCACTTAGGATATTATATTTTCATTAGATATATTGATCTGTATTTATATGTAATAAAATGCAGAGATGCAAACAGAAATATATATATGTTTGAGTTGTCTAAACATAATTTAAATATTTACAATACATGAATCAAATATCAGATTTTGGATTTAAGATTTTTTTTTAGTATTGTGCAATTTTAATTTTAATTAATTTTTATTATCCTATTACAGTTATACCAATTTCCATGGTTGCTCCACCCATTTCCCCCTCTTCCCCCTCTCCTTCAGTCAATCCCCACCCTGTTGTCCATGTCCTGGTCATTATAAGTGTTCATTAACTAGGCCCTTCCCCTTCTTTCCTCCCTTATCCCTCTCTGATCCTTGTAAGTTTGTTCCCTTGTTTCTACGACTCTGATTCTATTTTGCTCATTTGTTTGTTTTGTTGATTAATTTTTAAGTTTTTTTAAATAGATTTGTTTTATTTTTTTGACAACTTTGGCAGATTTTATTATATCGTATTTTATTTTTTAATATATTTTATTGATTATGCTATTACAGTTTTTCCATTTTTTTCTTTCCTTTATTCCCCTCCACCCTGTACTCCACCCCCATCATTCCTCAACCCTAGTTTATGTCCATGGGTAGTACATATAAGTTCTTTGGCTTCTCCATTTCCCATACTATTCTTAACCTTCCCCTGTCTAGTTTGTACCTACCATTTATGCTGTTTCTTCCCTATAACTTCCCCTCAATTCTCCCCCCTCCCCCTCCCCACTGATAACCCTCCATGTGATCTCTGTTTATTTGAATGTGTTCCTGTTCTAGTTGTTTGCTTAGTTCATTCTTGTTTTTGCTTTTGTTTTTTAGGCTCAGTTGTTGATTGTTTTGAGTTTGTTGTCATTTTACTGTTCGTATTTTTGATCTTCTTCTTTTTCTTCGATAAGTCCCTTTAACATTTCATATAAGAGTTTGGTGATGATGAACTCCTTTAACTTGACCTTATCTGAGAAGCACTTTATCTGCCCTTCCATTCTAAATGATAGCTTTGCTAGATAGAATCATCTTGGATGTAAGTTCTTGCCTTTCATGAGTTCAAATAGTTCTTTCCAGCCCCTTCTTGCCTGCAAGGTTTCTTTGGAGAAATCAGCTGATAGTCTTATGGGAACTCCCTTATAGGTAACTGTCTCCTCTCTTGCTGCTTTTAAGATTCTCTCCTTATCTTTAATCTTGAGTAATGTAATTATGATGTGCCTTGGTGTGTTCCTCCTTGGGTCCAATTTCTTTGAAAGTCTCTGAGCTTCCTGGACTTCCTGGAAGTCCATTTCCTTTGCCAGAATAGGGGAATTCTCCTTCATTATTTGTTCAAATAAGTTCTCAATTTCTTTCTCTACCTTTTCTCCTTCTGGCACCCCTATAATTTGGATGTTGGAACATTTAAAGTTGTCCCAGAGGTTCCTAAGCCTCTCTTGATTTTTTTCAAATTCTTGTTTCTTCATTCTGTTTTGTTTGAATGTTTCTTTCTTCTTTCTGGTCCACACCATTGATCTGAGTCCCGTTTTCCTTCCTGTCACTGTTGGTTCCCTGTACATTTTCCTTTATTTCACTTTTCACAGCCTTCATTTTATCCTCTAATTTGCAACCAGATTCAACCAATTCTGTGAGCATCCTGATTACCAGTGTTTTGAACTCTGCATCTGATAGGTTGGCTATCTCTTCATAGCTTAGTTCTATTTTTTTTCTGGAGTTTTGAACTGTTCTTTCATTTGTACCATACTTTTTGTTTTGGTAAGCCTGTTACATAGTAATGGGTGGAGCCTTAGGTATTTGCCAGAGTGGCACAACCCATGCTGTTATGTTGTATTACTGTCTGTTGGGGAGTGATCAGAGAGGGAACAGTGCTGCTTGTTCAGTGCTAGGTGGGCTTTCAGTCACTTCCTCTGCTACCCACAAGCAAATTGGGCCCTTCTGGTGCTGATCCCCAGGTAGGTGGGTTTGTGTACATTCTAGGACCCTGTGGGTCTCTCCAACAAACTCTCCTGTGAGGCTGAGAGTTTCTCTCACCACCTCAACCCCCACAGGTTGTTTTCAGTCAGAGATTTTTCAAGCTTTATTTCCCTCTGCTGGAACCCTGAGTTATGTGGTCTGTCTTGTTCCCCAGTTGTTCCTCCTGGTTTATCTGCATGCAAATGTGGGACTGCCTGATCCAACAGCTGCTACCTCATCCAGTGTGCCATCTGCTGCCTTGACCACCTGGGTCCTCCAGCCACCGCCCTGCTATAAGTCATCTCTACACTGGCTGCCCATCTCCCTGACCGCTCTCCTACTGGTCTGGATGAATATCTCTTCTTTAACTCCTTGGTTGTTGGATGTCCACAAAATTTGACTTCCTGGCAGTTCCAGTTACTTTTGTTTTTATATTTGTTGTTGTCCTTCTTTTAGTTGTTTGAGGAGTCAAAGTGTATCTACCTATGCTTCCATCTCGGCTGGAAGTCTGTCTTCAATAGACTTGTTTTGGAGCAGTTTTAGGCTCACAGTGAAATTGAGATGGTACAGAGATTTCCCATTGACCTTCTGTCCGCCAACTTGAATATCCCCTCCTATTATAAATATCATCCGCCAGAGTGATACATTTACCAAAATTGATGAAATGCCATTTGATCATCAAAAGATCATAGTTTACATTTAGGTTTAGTCTTAGTCTTCTATGGTTTGGAAAAATATACCCACCATTATTGTTTCATTAAGAGTAATTTCACTGCCCTAAAAATCTTGTGTTCCACTTATTTATTTCTCTCTCCATCCATTTCCTGCCAACCACATATCTTTTTACTTTCTTCATAGTCTTGCCTTTTCTAGAATGTCATGTAGTTGGAATTATAAATTATATAACCCTTTCAGATTGCCTTGTTTTCCTTAGTAATACATATTTTAGTTTTCTTCATGTCTTCTCATGCCTTGATAGCTCATTTCTTCTTGGTGCAGAATAATAATCCATTATCTGAATATACCAGTTCATCTACCCTTCACCTAATGAAGGACATTTTGGTTGCTTTTATGTTTTTGAGATTATGAATAAAATTGCTATAAACACCTGTGTTTAGGTTTGTGTGTGCAAGTAAATTTTCAACTCCTTGAATAAATCCAAAGGAGTGCATTGCTGGATCATATGGTGAGAGTATGTTCAGTTTCATAAACAGTCTTCCAAAGTGGCTGCATCATTTTGTATCCCATAAACAGAGAAACAGTGGTTCCTGTTGCTACACAACCTCAGCTGCATTTGGTGTTGTCAGTCAGTGTTCTGGATCTTGGTTATTCTACTAAGTGTATGTGGTGGTATCTGAGTGTTGTTTTAGTTTGCATTCCCATGGTGACATATGATATGGAATATTTTTTATATGCCTATTTGCATTCTGTATATATTCTCTGAGGAGGTAGCTTTTCAGTCTTTGTATTTTTTTAGTCAAGATTTTTTTTTTGATTTTTCATTGTTGAGTTTCAAGAGTTCTGTGCATATTTTGAAAAACTGTTTTTTGTCAATTATGTCTTTTGCAAATATTTTATTACAGTCCATGGCTTGTCTTGTGAATCCCTTGACAGTTCTTTCACAGTTCAGAAGTTTTCAACTTTAATGAAGTTCAACTTACCAGTTCTTTCTTTTATGAATTATGCCCTTGATGTTATATCTAAAGAGCCATTGCCAAACTCAAGGTCATCTTGATTTTCTCATGTGAACTTTCAGGACTTTTATGGTTTTGCATTTCACATTTAGATCTGTGATTCACTCTGAGTTAATTTTTTTCTGAAGGATTCTGTTGGATAGATTCATTTTTTGCATGTGGATAACCAGTATTCTATTTAAATTTAAAGTAATTAAAAATAAATAAAATTTAGCATCTTACTTGCAGCAGACACATTTCAAGTATAGTAGTAATATACAGCTACTGGCTAGACTAGTGTTTACCAGTCTAGTATGAGGTATTGGGGATTGAAGTCTTCTAAGCTTCCTACAGCTCTTCAGGAATCAGATCACTGATAGTATTATTTATTCAGGTATCCAGTTTCCCCTTTAAGTACCTTGGCATAAAGGTCTGACTGATTCAGTTTCTCTATGGATGAAAATGATTTCAGCTTCTCCCTGGGTGAGTTTGGCTTCTTTGGCTTTCAACCTCTTTTTGTTGTCCCTCTTAGTTATCTAGGGGTGTTTCTTTCTTATTCCTTTTGTAGTTTACTCAACATTATAATCACATATGAGTGTTATACAGATTCCATTAAAACCATTCTTTCTCCACATAGGTACATGCAGTGATGCTGCATGAATCCAATTTCTTCTGGTCTTTCACAATTCTAGATACTAAATAACTAATGTAATTAAAAGAACTACTTCTTCATTTACAGACACTCTGTAATAAAAGATGGACCTTTTCAAATGGTGATAGGGGTTGGAATCTTTGTTTCCCAGACATTTAACCATTCTATAGCATATTAATTTTACTAAGATTTGATTGAACAACCAATGCATAGCATGAGCATGAATCAAAAGTTCAATTGGGTAACTAAAGTTAGTTTTATTTTACCTCTTTTTCCCTAAAGTCAACAGTTTAAAATATAACTTGAAATTGAGCTAGCAATATGTTTTCAACCTGTGATCAAAATCATCTACTATAAAATCAACTAGGGAGCTTTAAAAAAAGGGCAGAACCCTGGACCTCCCCACAGAGATTCTGATTCAGCAGCTATGGAGTGGAGCCCAGGAGTTTATCTTTAATTCTGATATTCCCTGAAGTTTGAGAACTGCTGGATTAGAGGTTATTTTAATGACCTAAATGAATTTAGAATTTTAACATTGGTTCAATTTTCTGTTTCTATTTGGTTTAAAGTATAATGTTTGATTTTCACTTCATGATTTGTCCCCTTATTTTATGGTTGGGTGGCCTTTTCTTTTGACATCCTAATCATACATGTGCGTAGAAATGGAACAAGCAATAATTAAGGTAATATAAAAACCTTGATAATTGGCATTTTAATTAGCTACATTATATGTCCTTTAGAAATAAAACCTTTTAAAAAGTAAACAATGGGCCCATTACAAGTTATATATAGAGAAATTTCAGCTAAAGCCTGGCACATTGCTATATCTATATTTAGATTGTACAAAGACTTCTGTTTTTTATTTTAAATTTCCTACCTGCCCATATGTTTTTCAAAAACACTTGAGACACTTTAACAGGTAATGTTTTTTAAAAAGTTATTTTAGGAAGTGATTCATTTTAGTTCATTTCATTTGGTAAATAATGTTAAAATGAGTCATATTTCATTTACAACTTTAGTTACTTTAATAATTTGGATGTAATTTTGTTTAGCACTATTTACATGGTTGCTTGTAATGCATATATCTTTGTTTTAATCTCACTATGTTTTTAATTGTTTTGTATTTGTCATTTCTACAGTTTTTCCCCCCACATGTGTTAAATTTGGAGGTTTTGCCAATTATAAAGCCAAAGAAAATGAAGTATATTACTTATGGCAAGAATAACTGATATGCATATCAACATCTGCATGCAATTATCTATAGATTTTCAACACTACCTTGAAAATTTGCTATATATTTTAATTGTTTTCCTACTTCCTGTGAAAATTATTTTATACCTCATTTTTTCCCCTCATTTGCCAACTCTCCACCCTTCACTAACATATAATTCATGAAGGAAAAAAGAAAATAGTAGATTAGAACAAATTCCTTCATCTTCTGACCAGGGAATAGACATATGCTTACGCTCATTGTCACTTAGATTATTTATTTTCTTATATTAAAATGCACACAGTGTCTCTAAACTTATTAAAGGACCATTAAAGCTGGATCCTATATCTGTTCATCTACTCAAAAATGTGACTCTCATGGGTAGCTCCTCTCCTTCTTGCATCTTGTCTCCGGTTCTTACTCTTTTTTTTATTTAACTGATTTTTATTTTATTTATTTTTCTCTTTCTTTATAAATTGTTGTTCAACTAGAATTATCTCCATTTCCCCTATACCACTTCCACCCACCCCAGCCATCCCCACCTCCCACCCTTGATCCTACCCCCCTTTTGGCTTTGTCCGTGTGTCCTTTATGTCCATTGATGACCCTTCCCACCCACCCCATTATCCTCTCCCACCTGCCCTCTGATTACTGTCAGTTTCTTCTTTATTTCAATGTCTCTGGGTATATTTTGCCTGCTTGTTTACTGTTGTTGTTGTTGATTAGGTTCCACTTATAGGTGAGATCATATGGTATTTGTCTTTCATTGCCTGGCTTATTTCACTTAGTATAATGCTCTTCAGTTCCATCCATGCTATCACAAAGGGTAGGAGCTCCTTCTTTCTTTCTGCTGCATAATATTTGCTTGTGTAAATGTACCACAGTTTTTTGATAAACTCATTTACTGATGGGCACTTAGGTTTCTTCCAGCACTTGGCTATTGCAAATTGTGCTACTATGAACATTGTGGTACATACGTTCTTTTGAATAGGTTCTTCAGGGTTCTTAGGGTATAATCCCAGCAGTGGAATTGCTGGGTCAAAGGCAGTTCCATTTTTAGTTTTCTGAGGAAATTTCATACTGTTTTCCACAGTGTCTGCACCAATCTGCATTCCCACAAACAGTGTACTAAGGTTCCGATTTTTCCACAACCTCACCAGCACTTGGTTGTTGATTTTGTTATGATGGCCATTTGACGAGTGTGAAGTGGTATCTTTGCATCTCTCTCATGGCTAGCGATTTGAACATCTTTTCATATGTCTCTGGGTCCTCTGTGTGAAGGGCTAGCCCCTATCCTTCACAAACTATTCTAAAAAATCTAAGAAGAGAGAAGACTCCCAAACTCTTTTTATAAAGCCAGCATCATCCTAATCCCAAAACCAGATGAAGACATAACAAAGAAAGAAAACTTCAGGCCAATATTGCTGATGAACATAGATGCTAAAATCCTCAACAAAATATTGACAAACCACATCCAGCAATACTTTGAAAAGATCACACACCATGATCAAATGGGATTCATCCCAGGGATGCAAAAATAGTACAATATTTGCAAATCAATATACATAATACATCATGTAAACAAAAAGAAATACAAAAATCACACGATCATGTCAATACTTGAGGAAACAGCATTTGATAAGATACAGCACCTATTTATGAGAAAAACTCTCAGCAAAGTGGTAGTAGAGGGAGCATACCTCAACATAATAAAGGCCATAAAGGAGAAATCAGGGGAATTTCAGGGGAAAAGGGGAAGGGTTTACAGGAACAAGTATAAGGGACACATGGATAAAAAAACTAGGGGTGGGTGGAAATGGGAGGGAAGAGGGGAAGGCTGGATGGGTGGGCTGGGATAGGAGTAAAAGATAGAAAATTGTACTGCAACAATTAAAATAAAATTTAAAAATAAATAAAAAAGAAATACATAAAAAAAAGAAATCTATAGCCAACATCATTCTCAGTGGACAAAAACTAAAACTTCCCCATCCACTAAAATCAGGAACAAGACAAGTATGTCTGCTTTTGCCACTTCTATTCAACATAGTATTGGAAGTCCTAGCCACAATGATCAGACAAGAAAAAGAAATAAAAGACATCCAAATTGGGAAGGAGGAAGAAAAACTGTCATTGTTTGCAGGTGACATGATAGTGTACATAAAAAATCCTATAGACTCTGGTTCTTACTCTTACCTTTCCTGTCCAGAAAACTGTTCTGCTATTTTTTTGAAATTCCTGTCCTAGTTATTCATTAGATTTCACCTTCAATTATTTCTGAGTGACTTTTTATCACCCTATTTAGTAAATATTAAAGTTTGTTTCTTTCTCTACACTAACCCCCTTGATTCTCTATCTATTCTCGTTCTTTATCTTTACACATCATTGCTTACTTGTATTTATCTGCCTTGTTTTTCAGACTGCAAGCTTCATGACGGCAGGGATCACATCAGTCTTCTTCACTTCTGTTCCCTGGCTCTTGGCACAATTGTTGCCCATGAAAATTTCTCACTGAGTACTTATTGAACACAAAGAAATTTCCACTTGGTGCAATTTTGACATTCCATAGCATAATAATTCCCCTATAGGTAAGTATTTGGCCCAATTTTTTCTACTGCAAGCAATACTTCATAAGACCTTTGCTATATACATTCATACTATGATTCCTATAAGAATGATTTGTTGAAGTGGGAATGCTGGGTCTTTCATAGGTGTAACCTTTTAAAATTCTGATATGTGGAAATCAGAATCTTAATATCTATTAGGTTGATTTTAAATGTAAGAGGAAAATCTGCATTTGTTCAGCCTAAATTCTTTCTCCAGAGCTATTCCTTCCTTACACAGGTAATGAGGTATTTATTTTTAGCACCAGGGGTGTACTTCAAAGTGTGGACAGTGATGTGTCTTTGTTTCTTCCAACATAGTCTTTTAGTACCAACTATGAATTAATCAACTTCTGCAGACAACTTTGCCTCCTTTGCACATTCTCTCCCAAATGCTGTCTTATTTTTATCTCTGGGGTTGGCTGTGGCTGCTGCTGTTATTGCTGCTTCAGAGATCAGTCTCTCTTCAATTGACTGCTCCCTGTATGTATCTCTTTTGCTGTGATTAATGTGCTATCTGTCCTTTTTGGCATCAGCAGTGTCTTTTTTAAAACTTTCCTGGTATAAAAAGTTACCCGATGCTAGGAGTTTGGGCTGAGCACAGACTTCCTAATTTTTTCAGTTCTTTGAGAAGAATCAGGACAATGCTGATGTTCAAATAGCTTGAATATATTTAAGACACGCTGAAACCAGCATTGTGATACACCTACATGTCTTTTTCCTATTCAACATTGTTCCAGTTCTCTGTATTCCTCTATTTTCTACATAAATACCTAATTCTCCTCTAGGTATGTGCCAAAGCATTCTCTGATTTCTCCAGGTAGACTGAAGCAGTCTTTCTTATAGACTCTTTATAATTATCAGTATCAAGAGAAAATATGTTTTATTAATTTTGTTTTTTTCCCAATGTCTCTTTACCAGACAGAATCTAAACCCTTTGAGGATAGGGAACATGTGGTTAAGGACATCTAGCTTTGCAATCGGAGAGATCTATGTTTGAATCATTTTTTACCACTTTCTAACTGTGTGAACTTGGGCAAGCCACTCAGCTTCAGTTGCCTCATCTATAAAAGCAGTATAATTAAAAAAATGTCACAATGTTACATGGAATTGATGAGATAATGTCCACAATATGAGGTATGACCAGAAAGTATCCATCCATGCAGTATAGGAAATATAGGTACTTATTGAAGAAGATACAAAGTACAGGAAACATTGTACTTAGGGCAATGATGCTTCATCCCCTTCAAAGGAGGCACCTTGGGATCTCACACAGTTCTCCAATCTTTGTTGATTACAGCCCATACATGTTCAACATTGTCAGGTGTTCTGCTTGTTGAAGTCCTTCCAGAGTGTGGATCAGTTTCAACAGATTCTCAATTATCTTTGAAGCATTTGTGCCACACTTTTATTTACACTGCACTCATTGCATCATCACCAAAAGCCTTCTGAATCATCTGAATAGTTCCTGTAGAGGAATGTTCAAGCTTAACACAAAATTTGATACAGATTCATTGCTCTACTCATTCTGTTATTTTGAATGTATGGCTAAACAATATGCATGCTTACTCAATGGCATCTATCACCCCCACTGACTAGTACAGTGAAGTCATCAATGTTTCATGCATGCTCATTCCAGTCCACTCTCCTTGGCTACTAGGTTACATTGATGTCACACAAACCATTCTTGTTATTTTGACAATAGCTGGACTTTTCCTGGGCACACCTCATATGCTTAGAATGGTAACTGGCATATTTTATCTCTTCAGTAAATCCTAGCTACTATGGCAGCCATGGAAATGCACTTCTTGGATAGCAACTTACAGAGTATCATTGCCCCATAGCCTCAGCTGCTGTGCTCTGTAGTGCATCCCTAGGTTTGCCTTGAGGCCTGCATCTCCCACAGGCTGCTCCCTGCTGATGATGAACGTGGTGGGGATAGAAAGACTGGTCCTTTTTGGGAGACATGGGAACACCAGCTTTGTCTCCAGGACACTCATAACTTTGCTGACTTCCTTAGAATTTCACTGCAATGTAAAGTTTTCCCACCACATCTCTCTCCTTTTTAGGGTCCTTTAAAAGGGTCAGGTCTACATTATAGACTGATGGCTTTCCCAGACTTCTCTGCTTCCCTTCCCATGTTCCCTTACAAAAGAAGGGGGAAAAGTTCCTAATGTGGCCTAGAGTCAGATGACCAGTGAGTGGTCATTTTCAAGTAACCAAGGGTATATCATTGAAATTGGTATATTTGGCAGTTGAATCAAAACCCACATTGGGTCATTGTTTAGTGCAATAAGAGCTATCACAGTGGGGGTGGGGAGATTAGTGCCACTATTAAAACCCTCAAAGACATACTTTGTGGTAGTCTTACTATATTCCTCTTTATTTTGCCACATTTATCCTAACATATGCATGTTTATTTTCTGTGTGGGATTACAGAAACCCCATCTTGGAGAGTAACTGTAGACTATTGCAGATGTAACCAAGTAGTGGTCTGGTTTATGGTTGCTTTGGCTGGCGTGCTATCAGTGTTAGAGCCAACTCTTAACGTCTTAGGTACATGGTATATGGCCAGTGATTTAGCAAATTTATCCTTCTCCACACCAGTTAGAAAGTAAATCAGACATGGTTTGAATAGCCTAGTTGCCTCTAGAACATGTTAACTCTTCTGCTTCTTTGGTCATATAGTCCAAAGAGATCTGAACTACATGAATATACACAGAATTTACAGAGGTCCATGCCAACAATGACGTTAGGCTGATTGGACAGAATGAGCAAGCAGTCACTAGAATGCTAGACAATTTGGTTAAGACACCTGTACTCCGAGGGTGAGAGAGAAAGTAAATTTCAGGGATCTGCCATATTTATGACACTAATGGTCAGTGTAATGATCAGAGGTGTTCCAAGCTATATCCTCCAAAATAAAAGATAAATTGCTGTATCTTGTGTCCCTATAATGAAAAAGAAAACATAGTACCTGGCAGATCTTCTTTGGCTTCTGGATGCAGCACAGTCCACCCCTAGGAGTACCACCTTAATGCAAATGGGGGTGACATGGATAGTTGCCAGCTTTAAGTGGAGTTGGGGTGAGAAAATAGCTCTGCAGCACTTCCAGGCTGCAGTGCTCCAGCCTAGCCAGGTGGGCCATATGATGCAGCTGACTAAGGTGTTTCAAGTGTCGGTAATGGAAAGAAGTAGTGAAGAGATTATGGCAAGACCCAGTGGGAGAATTCAATGTGAGCTCATAGAATCTGGAATAAGGCCAAGCTATCTGTGGCAGAGATTGCACATTCTTTGAGAAATAGCTCTTGATATGTTACTGGGCCCTGGCAGAGATGGAATGATTGGCTTTGGAGCAAATGCCAAGAGACCATGCATCTGGGAATGTGCATTATAAACTAGATTTTGTCAGACCTGTTAAGTTAAAGTCAAATGGACTCATTAGCAACCCATTCTAAGATGGAAATGGAGCCCAAGAAGTTGGGATGAAGCCCAAGAAGGATCAGATGTAGAAGAAAGCTGCACAAGAAAGCACATAACCCCATGTCCCCACCACTGATTGTACTGTGTTCCTTTTCTCAACCTTAGCTGTGTGGGGTCTCACACAAACGGCTAAAGGAGGAGGGAAAAGCCTGAACTTGGCACATTGTAGGACCTTAGTATGTCATAAGTGAATGCAAGTTATTGGTTTAGTTCCTGTTTTTGTGTAGGTATATAATGATTATTCCTGTTTTATGGATGAAGAAACTGAGGCCACATGAATTGCGTAAAACTCATTACCTGTAGTTAATGAATACAGGGACTGAAAAGCAGATGTCTGTTTCATGCTGTAATGTGCTTTCTGTGACACCTTCTTGCTCTTCGTGTTTACCACAGGGTGTTATCTCATTTTGGAAAGTTAATCAGGTTCATTATTAGAAATGAAATTATAGCACAGTTCATGTTCCGTTTTTAAAATGTCATGCCCCATTTGCTAACCTAAAAACTGGTATCCACATACGTTGAGTTACTTTTTTCAATTAGTTGCAAAAATGGGTAGAGATTGGGAGGAGCTGTGAATGTATGCATACTAATGAAACCTTAAAATAAAATGTTTCCATGTGCAACTTCTAGTCTTGTTGGATAACTTTACTTGATTGAAAATTACTTGAGAAAGATGAAATCATAAATTACCTTAAATTTACTGAAAGCTTGTGAACCACCTATATTAGGTGTGAAGCTGATTAAGTTTCATCGTGAATGGAAATAAGTTGAGAAAACAGCATGGGTAACATTTCAGATATATCTTCAGAAAGAATGTTGATAATATCAGTTCCACTGGGTCCAATATACATTTTCACTGTCAAGATAATTGCTAAAGTTTTATTTAGCACTCACACTTTCCATTGGTTCTACTCATATTTTTTTTTATTGTTGTTCAAGTACAGTTGTCTCCATTGTCTCCCGGAACCCCCACTCCACCCATCCCTGCCTCCCACCCTCATCCTATCCCCTTTGGCTTTGTGCATGTGTCATTTATACATGTTCCTTGACAATGCTTCACCTATTTTCCCTGGTTATCTTCCTCCCCTCTCCCCTCTGGTTACTGTCAGTTTGTCCTTTATTTCAATATCTCTGGTTATATTTTGCTTGCTTGTTTGTTTTGTTGATTGGGTTCCACTGATAGGTGAGATCATATGATATTTGTCTTTCACCGTCTGGCTTACTTCACTTAGCATAATGCTCTCTACTCATATTTCTTATGGTACATATTTGCCATTTTCTCTGCTACTGCTGATTCATTCTTTCATTTATTTCTTCACTCAACACACCTTTAGCTTAGCATATGTTAGGTACTGTGCTCTTGTAGTATAGATTTTAACCTGCATTAGTGATAGAAAACATACTGTTAAATTGTGACAAAGTAACATTTTGCAGGTAAAGAAAATGAAGCAAACACTGTTGATTAACTTGTTCAACATGACACAGCTAGTGTGTGAAGGATTTCAAATTCAGACTGGGAAATATGGTTCTGGAGCCAATGCTTTAACCACTATATTGTTTCCCACAAAGTTCCTAGTGTTGTCTCACTCCATTTCTCTTGTTTAAGATATCACTGGTATATTTCTTAGGGAAATATCTGAAATTCCATTAGGAAAATGAAACATAGTGGCAAAAAAGAAGAAAGATTTTGGTGGCCCAATACCTATTTGTGTGGGCCTGTGACAACTTATCTTGGGCCTCAGAAAACTTTTTATTATTATTTTTAAAAATTTGTTCTTTTTATCATAAAGCACCTGGAAAGGATTTGATAGGTGTTGTGTCTATGCAACTGCTATAGAATTCAGCATCATAGATCTGATGAAAATTATTAAAGACACCTTTATATGTGACTTAGTAATAGTAAAAGAATTTAAATGAAAATATGAACAGGGCCCTCAACAGTGAGGTATTTGAAGTGACTGAAACATTGTCCCATAAACCCAAAGGGTGTGGGTTCAATTCCTGGTCAAGGTACATGCCTGAGTTACAAGTTTGGTCCTGGTCAGGAAGTGTATGGGAGGGAATTGATCTATGTTTCTGTCTCACATTGCTGTTCCTTTCCATTTCTCTTTCTCTCTGTCTCTTCCTTTCTCTCTAAAATCAATAAACACATCCTCAGGTGAGGATAAAAAAAGAAAATATGAATGGACACAATAATTTTGATATGCAGCAAGATTATTTTGGAAAAAGATGTAAACATGATACAATTCAGATTGAATTTGCATGACTTTGTTATCCATAAAATTTGGGTAATGATGAGCTCATTTAGAATTCTTCAGGAACCTAGATACAATATGGCAAGCTATACGCTCTGCAATAAAACAGGCACATATGCTAATGCTCAGAGAACATGATGACTGAAGCTGACATTGGATACCTCGCTGATAATACCTCAGTGTGATTTTGGAATGGTGTAGCTTTACCACAACTGTATTTTCATATATGTAATTTATTTTCATAGTTTCAGCATCTTAGATATTAGAAATTAAAATCCTCAAATGATTGAGCTAATCATCTGAAGTGCACAAATTAAAAAAAGATAACAGGAAACATAGTTTTTTTTTTTTTCTATTAAAGGTAGAAATAATTGGAGTCCAAGCCAGTGAGAATCTTTCACCATTTTCTAATTGCTATATTGGGTGTGCTTGTCACCTGTAGCATCCTTTAAAATTAATTCAATAACTTAGTTTGCTAAAACAAAAAAAAAATAAACAGAAAGTCCATCACAGTTTGGATATCCTGGAGTAGAAATCCCATGATTGTTTCCAACTGGTCCCGGTTTTGTTTCCCAGTTGTGTGCACTCACGCCCATCTGCTGCTATGGCATGGTGACAGTTCACACTCCTGTTGGAGCCCTGACTTGCTTAACTAGACAGGGGTTTCAAGTTAATATTCAAATAATTTAATTTTTACTGAACTGTGTGTTCTATTAAATTTCACTCTCTATTTAGTATACTCAATAACAATACACTCTTTAGCTCATGTAATTCAATCCATCAACAAGACCACTTTGTTTTGAAATAACTTTTTATTTTAGGATTGATTTTTACTTACAGAAAAGTTGCAAAGATAGTACAGAGAGTTTTTACATACCTCACACCCACTATATTAACCATTATTAACATCTCACATTAGTGTGATATTTGAAACAATTAACAAACCAATGTTAATACATCAGTACTAACTAAAGTTTGTACTTTATACAGATTGACTTACATCTTACCTAATCTCATTTCATTTCCAGGATCCTTACATTGAGTTGGCATGTCTTCCTAGCCTCTTCTGGACTTTGACAATTTTTCAGACATTCTTTGTTTTTGTAAATTTGACAGTTTTGAAGAGAACTGGTGAGGTATTTTGTAGAATGTCACTAGAAGAGATTTGTCTGATGATTTAGTTGTGATTCACCTGGGGTTATGAGATTTTAAGAGGGATACCAGAGAGGTAAAGTGCCATTTTCATCATAACACATCAGGGGTACATACTGTCAATATGATCTATTACTGTTGATGTTGACTTTGATCACTTGGATAAGATAGTGTTGGTCGGGTTTCTCTACTGAATAATTACTTAAAATAAAGCCCTGTTTGTGTTCTGCATTCTGTGGAAGAAAGTCGTAATGAGAAATGCACAGTTGGTTACTCTCCACCTCTTTTTTTTCTATTTATTGATTTTACAGAGAGAGAGGAAGGAAGAGATGGAGGGAGGGAGAGAGAGATTAAAAGAAAAAGAGACAGAGAGAAACAATAATTTTGGTTTTCCACTTATTTATGTGTTCATTGGTTGATTCTTGTATGTGCCTGACCAGGAATCAAACCCACCACCTTGCCATATCAGATGATGCTCTATCCAACTGAGTGACCAGCCCAAGGCTTCCAACTCTTTGAGGTTGAAATATCTACATCATGCACTTAGAATTCTTTTGCATGGAGATTTGTCTCCTATTTTTCATTTATTCAATTATTTATGCATATAAGAATGGACTTGTGATATTTATTTTATACTTTGGGCTATAATCCAATACTATTTCATTTATTTTGTTGCCCATGTTGTGCCAGCTTTGGCCACTGGGAATTATTTTTGTTGGCTCCAATGTCCCTTTGACACAACCCCATCAATGTGTGCGTGTGTTTAAGCATTCCCTTACCTTCTGGCAATACAATATACTTGATCCTTGTGTTGTATATTTCCTGCCCTGTCCTAGAATCACCCATTTTTCTAAGTAACTTTGTTTCATTTTATTGGAGAATAGTATTAGAAACCAAGACCTGGGCTGGTTATACTCATTATTATTGGGGTGTCATTGCTTTTAGGCACATTTAGCTGATAGAGCAAGAAAAAAAATATTTAAAAACCTGTAGGTATATGTGTATCAATTCATATATCTTTCTCAATCTCTCTCTGTATTATGCTATATTAATCTGTTCTATATTACATTCTAACTGTTGTCTCCAACTCTAATCCTTTACTGCATAAATCATTCTAGCCTTTGCTTGGTTGTCTATAACTTCCCATTCCAAAAAGGAAAAATCTGACTCCCACCATCTACTTAATTACTCAATTCCAGTATACATATATAGTGGTTTCAGAATTGCTAGCCTTCACCACCTTTATGATCAATATTATGCATAATTTCTTTATCTTTTTGCCTTAGAGTCCTCTCATTTTAGTTTATTAGATAAGCACTTTTCCTCTACCTCCTTCAGTGATATAATTTACATATTTGTAATATAGTTGGAACTTTTGGTCACTACTTACATTCCTCTTATGATCCCCTGACTTTCTAAATGTTTTGTTTTGAATTTAATACATTAAGGTTCACTCTTTGTGTTGTAAAGTTCCATGGTATTGACAGATGCAGTGTCATATATGCCCCATTACAGTATCATACGGAATTTTTTTCTCCTAAAAATTCTTTGTGATTCACCTATTCAACCCTCCTCCATCCCACAAGACTACTTTCCAAATTACACTTTGCTCTATCCAACTATCACTTTTCCCTGAAATATTTTAATACTAAGATGCTCTACATCAAAATTTCTATTACTATTTTATAGTTGATAGTATAAAAATTGTGTTTATATATGTATGTATATGTTTCTGTGTATATAAATGTGTATCTCTAGCCAGTTCTTTGTTTGACTATGTAGACACGTATATTCATGTATACTAAAAACCACTCACTAATGAGAAGCTAAAAGATACTTACTTTGTAATATGTAACCACACCAACCTCTTATTTCATATCATTTTCATTTTCACTTCATAGTGTATATTATGGGAACTAGGTTCATTGCACTATCCCATTCAACTTCTCTTTATTAAAGCCTCAGAAATTGAGAGAAATCAATGACCCTATTGCTAGGTGTTTGGTAGGTGGCAATTAGCTAAAACATCTAGAGTAGATGGCAGAACAAAGCCTACTGGTTTTATAGAAACCTAGATCAAATTTTCTGGTATTCTAATTTGGCTTCACAGATAAAAGTCTTGAAACTTGAGTCTCCTTTATTTTATTTTATTTTTTGCATTCATGGTTTTCTTTTCTTTTTTACTGACACCAGGAAAATATATTGGTTTACTTTAGAACAAGAGCAGTTTCCTTAAAACATTTTAAAACCATGCAGAAGTTCATTTTTTATTATGAAATTAGGTTTTCTTTAGGTATGAGTCCTACATTTCAGAGGATCCATATGTGACACAAACAGTGAACAATTGGGAACACTAGCCGATAATGATATGATCATTTCTGGCAGTCTATTTATGTAGTTCTGGCAGAAGCGTAGTGATACATTAGTCATTTTCACAGAGAAGATACTGGTCCAAGCCAGTCTTTTATTTGGGGTGCCATCTGCACCTTTTTGTCAGTACATTAAAAAAGAAAATATGTCCATTGATAGATGCTATTATTTTGTAATCATTGCTTGAGGCAAACTATACCATTCTCAGAGTATAATAAACACTACACATAACTAAAATTGCTCTACACACCCTTTATTAACTAGAGTATCTGTCTCAAAATTGCTCCAGTAAGTTTGAACAGTTCCATTTAATTTAAACTGTTCACAGTTGACTATCTCTAGAGCTCTTGGCTAAACATGAGAGGAGACAGTGAGTTCTACTTTTTGCTTCATTAATCATGGAACAACTTACTTGACCCTCATTGTTTTGGTTCCCTCATCTATAAATATGGTTTTAAAAAGCACATGGTATTTAAAAAGATGGGATACATTTCTGTTAAGGTTAACAACAATTAAAGTAATCTAAACTTAAAGGTTAGTGATAACATTATGGGGAGAGGCTTTTCAAAGTTGGCTGACACATTTTAACTAAATGTCCAGGTTAATAATATAAATTGTGCACAGCTTATAAAGTCTTTAAAAAGAGAGGTCGTATTTTACTCATACTTTGAACATATTACACATCAATACGTATTTGTTGTGCTGAATATAAGCACAGATGGACTCACTATAATTACTTAAAATAAGTTTCTGATATAGTCAGGCAGAGTTAATAGACATGTATTAGTGTAAAATAGGATTTGGAAGAATCATTTCTCACCATTGCTATTTTGAAGGAGTAAGAAGAGGAAACTACTACTCCCAGATTAATTTGAGAAATTTTGTAGTGCTGCTGCATTGGTTAGAGGTCTGTCTGGAAAAAGTCATTGTTAGTATAATAAGAATGGTTTGTGCAACACTGATGTAACCTGGCAGCCAAGAAGAGTGGATTGGAATGTGCATGTGTGAACAGTGACAGCTTCACTATACTAGTCAGTGGGGGATGGTAGATGCTGTTGAGTGAGTATGTGTGCTGTGTGGCCATCGCATTAAAAATAATTAAGGGAGTAGAACAACAAATCTGCATTTAATTTTGTGTTAAGCTTGAATATTACACCATGGAAACTATTTGGATGATGCAGAAGGCTTTTAGGGACAATGTAATCAGTGCAGCACAAATAAAAGTGTGGCACAAATGCTTCAAAGGTGATCAAAAATCTATTTAAAGTGATCTATGTTCTGGAAGGTCTACAACAAGAAGAACATCTAAGAATGTTGAATGTGTACAGACTTCAATCAACAAATATTGACAACTGACAGTGTGAGAACTAGATGCTATCTGGGGATTTCAAAAAAAATACTGTCCAAGATTTTGATGCAGGATCTTGGCATGATATGTGTCATGGTAAAATTCTTTCTGCATTTTCTGCTACCAGGGCTGAAGGAACATTGTGCTGTACTTGCAAATGACTTAATTCAAACCACTACCAATGAACCAAATTTCCTCAAGGTCATAACTGGAGATGAATCATGGGTCCACCACTATGATCCAGAAATGAAAGCCCAGACATCCCAATGGAAGTCTTCTGGCTTTCCACACCCAGAGAAGGCATGACATAGTCACAGCAAGATCAAGATGATGTTAACTGTGTTTTTTTATAAGAAGGTGCCTTTCACGAATATGCCCCTCCAGGCCAAACAGTGACTAAGGAGTACTGCCTCACGTTCATCATCAGCTGAGAGATGGAATATGATTAAAATGGCCACAGCTATGGGCAACTGGTGATAGGCAGCTTCTTCACGACAATGTGCCTGCTCATGCGTCATATCTTGTGCATAGTTTTTGGCAAAACATCAAATCACCCAAGTGACTCAGCCCAACTACAGCCCAGATTTGGCTGTGTGAGATCCCCAGGTGCCTACTTCGAAGGGGACTGAAACATCATTGTCCCTTGCACAATGTTTCTTGTTTCTTTTACAATAAACATCTCTATTTTTCATATTGTATTGCTGGACAGACCTTGTACAGTTGAATATTCTAAATTATATTAGTAAGTAAGAAGAAATTTAATTTACTAATGATAACTAAAATCTGTTGAAAAACTGCTTTGTATAAGGTATGTTTAACATTTTATTCCTATTATGTCATTTAATCCCCAGATAGCCCTTTGAAATATTTTCTTATTTCCATTTTACATGTTGGCAAACCAAGGCCTGATATATCTTTGTACAATTATGCACCTTGCAGTAAACAGCTTTAAGAGATACATAATATTTATATTACTTCCTTGAGTATAAATGTGGCCTGCTAATGTGTATAAAAATTTTATTTTATTTTCCACATTTACTAGTAAAAGGCATATTCTTTGCCAGAGATTAAGAATAGATGAAATATTGAGAAATGGTAATAACCTGTTCACTAACTACAACTAAGAGCTTCTTTTATATTTTAGACCACAATGTCATGGCATTTTTAATCTATTATTTATGATCTAGCACCTCATTTAAAAATAACCTTCTGATTACTTGTGATTTCTCTAGGTACCTCAGGTGCCCAACTGCCTTATACAGTAAATAGAATAAACCATTGAGAAATATATTTTTTTCATTTGGTTTGGTTTTCTAATGCTTAATGAGTGGCTATTTCTGTAGCCACCTGTTTAAACAGTCACTCCTGTAGACTGAGCAAATAATGACCCCAGAACACCCTGAATTTAGTATGAAATCTCACAATTGATTTATTTTAGTACATTGTCTTTATTCATTTTAGTATGTTTTCATACATGTGGCTCTGTAAGTGGCAAATAGCATATTGTTGGGTAGGCTATTGACCAATATGGGTTTTCTTCTATTCAATTGATGCAAAGTTATTGGTTATCTATTGAAGGCAGATTAGTTTTAAAAACAACAAAGTCAACCAACTAGTGAATTAGTATTTGGGGTTTCTTCAGATAAACACCCAGATGTGGAATTGCTGGGTCATGAGGCAGTTTCATTTTTAATTTTTATAGGAACCTCCTTACTGTTTTACGGAGTGGCTGCACCTGTCTGCATTCTCACACACAGCACACTAGGGTTCTCACTCTCTACATCCTCGCCAACACGTCCTTTGGGATTTATTTATGGTAGTCATTCTGACAGGTGTGGGGTCATATCTCTTTGTGATTTTAATTTGCATGTCTCTGCTGATTAGTGACAGTGCTGCATTATTTACAATAGCCAAGGTATGGAAGCAATCCACGTACCCATCAATAGATGAGTGGATAAAAAATGGGGGTGCCTATATGTAATGGAATATTACTGGGCCATAAAAAGAATGGAATCTTAGCATTTGTGACAGTATGGATGGACTTAAAGGGTATTATACTCAGTAAAATAAGCCACTAAGAGAAAAACAAATGCCATATAATATCACTTATATTTGGAAACTGAAGAAAAAATTAAAAAAAAACTAAATTGAAATAGATTCATAGAGACCAAGAGCAGATTGGTAGTTGCTGGCAGGGAGGGTTCTGGGAGATTGTGAAAAGTGAAGGGATTAAGAAGTACAGCCCTGGCTCATGTGGCTTTGTGGTTGTGTGCTGGCCTGTGAATCAAAGGGTCACCGGTTCAATTTCCATTCTAGGGCACAAGCCTGGGTTGTAGGCCAGGCCCCTAGCAGGGGGCATGTGGGAGGTAACCACACATTGATGTTTCTCTCCCTCTATCTGTCCCTTCCCCTCTGTAAAAAATAAATAAATAAAATATTTTTTGAGAAGAAGTACAAATTGATAGTTACAAAATAGACATAGCAATGTACAGCATTGGGAATACAGTTAATAATATCTGTTAACTATTTATGGTGCCAGGGAGGTACTAGAAATATTGGAGGAATACTTTTTAAAATATATATTGTCTAATCACTAAGCTATAAACATGAAACCAATACAAAATTGAAAGTAAGCAGTGATTACAAAATAAAAAGAAAAAAACAAACAAAATTACAAAATGAAATAAAACTAGATGAAGAGAAGTAAAATAATTATACTTAACTCACTTCTTCATAAAAATTTATTTTTTAGGATACACATTCTAAACTTGATTTCTACAGTAATTCTATAAAATACTAGAAAAAGTTTCCCCAGCCCAATTTTGTTTGGGTTAAAACAGAGTCCAAGACTGAGAAGAATTTGGATAAGGTAAGGATCAAAGGACAAATGGTAGCAACTACAGTCCCCTTCTGTGATAATGAGGTTTATATAAGTAGAAAAAGCTCGATCTTCCAACTTAGACTCCTGGATAAATGCTATAGGTATTACCAAATATCCCTTGTGTAATTATAGTGCTAAGATAGACATATAGATAGTTATAGATATAAATAATATTTATCTAACTATAGGTAAACTCTAGACAGTTCTGCTTGATCTGAGGGACATGTATCACTTAGGTCTACTTACCTTATTAAATCAGAGTTATTTCCTCAATGAAAAAATATCCTCATACCCACCTTTCCAGGTCCAGTTACAGGAGTAAATAGTTGCCATGGAATTGAAGGTTAATATTTTATTCGGTCATGGACTCACTTCCCAGTGGATTTCCTGTTGTTCAGAATCATGTGTCAATGTACGTAAGGTTGCTTTATAATTTTTTCCTAATTTTTTTCTCAACAAATTAATTTTTTTAAATATCCATGGAGAAACAATAAAGAAAAGCTTGATAAGCACAGATAGCAAATTTTTTCAGCCCTTCTTGAACCTCTTTTATTTTATCCCAATGTTCCATCATCTTTCTTTTTTCAATTATATTTTATTGGTTATGCTATTACAGTTGTTACAGTTTTTCCTCCTTTTTCCCCCTCCACCCAGCAACCCCCACTCCCTCAGTCAATCCCACACCACTTTCCATGTCCATGCGTCATGCATATAAGTTCTTTGGCTACTCCATTTCCTATACTGTACTTTACATCTCCATGGCTATTCTGTAACTGTCTATTTGTACTTCTTAATTCCCTCACCTCTTCACCCATTCCCCCACCTGGCAACCATCAAAATATTCTCCATATACATGGTTCTGTCTCTGTCCTCCATATTTGTTTAGTTTATGTTTTAGATTCAATTGTTGATAGATATGTATTTATTGCCATTTTATTGTTCATAATTTTGATCTTCTTTTTCTTAAATAAGTCCCTTCAACATTTCATATAATAATGGTTTAGTGACAATGAACTCTTTCAGTTCTTGTCTGGGAATCTATCTGCCCTTCGATTCTAAATGATGGTTTTGCTGGGTAGAGCAATCTTGGCTGTAGGTAGGTCCCTGCTTTTCACGACTTTGAATATTTCTTGCCAATCCCTTCTAGCCTGCAAAGTTTTTTTTGGAGAAATCAGCTGCAGTCTTATGGGAACTCCTCTGTGGGTAACTAACTTATTTTCTTTTGCTACTTTTAAGATTCTCTCTTTATCTTTAATCTTTGCCATTTTACTTATGATGTGTTTTGGAGTGGGCCCCTTTGCATCCATCTTGTCTGGAACCCTCTGTGCTTCCTGGACTTGCCTATTTATTTTCCTTAGCCAAATTAGGGAATTTTTCTTTCATTATTGTTTCAAATACATTTCCAATTTGTTGGTCTTTCTCTTCTCCTTTTAGTACCCCTATGTGAATATTGAAACACTTCAAGTTGTCCAAGAGGCTGATTATATTATCCTCTTTTTTTAATTCTTTTTCTTTTTGTTGTTCTGATTGATTTTTTTGTTTGTTTCCTTATGTTCCAAATCATTGATTTGATTTTCAGCTTCATTGACTCTACTGTTGTTTCCCTGTAAATTGTTCCTTATTTTAATTAGTGTGCCCTTCATTTCAGACTGGATCAGAAATCCAGTTTTTATGCTCTTGTGGTCCTCACCAAGTTCCTTGAACATCCTTATAAGCAGTGTTTTGAAGTCACATCTGATAGATTGCTTATCTCCATTTTGTTTAGCTCTTTTTCTGGAGTTTTGATCTCTTCTTTCATTTGGGTCATATTTCTCTGTCTCCTCATTTTAGCAGCTTCCCTATGTTTGTTTCTATGTATTAGGTGGACCTGCTATGACTCCCTGTCTTGGTATAATGGCCTAATGTAGTAGGTATCCTGTAGGGTCCAGTGGTACAGTCTCCCTATCACCCATGATGGGAACCCAAGGAGTGCCCTTCATATAGACTGAGTACATCCTTGATGTGTGATCACCGACCAGCAGTGACCGTGGAATGCTGCGGATGGCTTGTCGACACATGAGAAATGAACATACACAGAAACAAGCAATTTTCTGTGGAGAAGTAGGGATGGAGGGGCCACTCTCCAAGTGGAGAGCGCCTTGGCCACCCTCTGCAGGGGAGGGCGCACATTCTCCTGTCCCAGCAGGTTTTTTATTGGGTTCATTTGTACAAGAATTCAGGTAAAGCTCATTACTCATTGCAGGGAAGTAAGGATCAAATAACAAGGAACTCTGACAGCCTACTTTGAGTCAGGGTCAAAGAGCTGTAAAACTTTGAGGAACAAACTTACTTCCTCCTTGGACCCTTCTCATTCAATTGAGAGCATTCTAAACAAAGCAGATTTCACAGGATTGTACATATTCTTTCTTAGGCCTGATCACCCAGGGAACCCGCCCTTTCTAGTACAGGGCTGCGCCACCCTGTCATTGTTTCAGGCTTAGGTGGAGCAAGGGGAACTAAGGCAACCAAGAGATAAGGAGATTTTCTCACAGATGGATGAGCACGCAGGCTTTGTCAAGCCAAGGGGTGAGGGTCCATCACCCCTTTTTGCCGTAGTCCCCAAAGTCCTTTCTTGGGGGCCTCCCACATGATCGTGCCTGTCTTAGGTCGTTCCCTCCTTGGGGAATCTCACCCATCATTGGCTAACCGACCAAGCATTGGGGTTCAGGCAGGGTGAAATAAAAGGAGCAGAAGCAGCACTCCTGCAAGGGAGATAAGCTTTGGTCTCCTTGCTGGCTTACGGTTCCAAGGTCATTCCCTCAGCCTTAGCCTAGGCGGGGGTTACAGCTTCTGATACCAAGCGGGGTGGTTCCCAACACACCCTCCTCTTGTAGTTGAGCTTTGGTTACTATTTTCAGGTCAGTGGGAGGTATTTACCCAGGCCAGTCAACTACAAGGACTGAATGTGGCCACTTACCAACAACCTCCCTGTTCCATGGAGAATCAGCTGCCCAGGAGCAAAGTGGTGGTGCTCTGACATGGTCTGTAGCTGTCCACTTGGAGTGCAGGTTCTTGGGTTTCGGGGATGGTGCAGGCAAAGTCAGCCCCCACCTGTGTTTTGTCTGGGGCCACCCTGTTTGAGCTATAAAGCAATCTCAGACAGCTGCTACTTGTGCTGGGCTTGGAGATTCCCAGGCAAAGCCAAACTGTGAATCTAGTCTGGCTGCTGCTAGTTCATACCTGTGACCACTTATCAAGAGATATGAGGGGAACTGGGGTAGGGGGGTTAGTGGTTCGCTGATGCCAGCTGTTGCTTCTTTGAAAGAATTTAGGAAACTGTGAACCATGACTCAAGACCAGCCATTCATATGGAAAGGGTACTGTTACCATTTGTAAGTTAGGGGATCTCCAGGGTTGGGCAAACAGTGTTAGCCAGGTTGACGGAGTCTCAGATATGGCACCCACATGCTGGCTCTGTGGCTCTGTGTGGGGAGGATTCAGAAAAGGGACAATTGCCTCTGCACACTCATATATTTGGGAGAAAGCTGTCCTCCAGCTCTCACCTTGATGCCAGCCATTTCACTTCCTCCCTGTGTGCCACAGGTGCATTTCAATCACTACTCCAGTGCTGGAACTCAGAGAGAGTGAGTCTGAGTAAGTCCATGGATGGATTCTTCAAGAGGATCTGCTTGGGACTCCAGAAGTTTATTCTACTGACTCAATTTCCCCTTGTATTTGCAGCCAGAAGTTGTGGGGACTTATCTTCCTGGTTCTGGAACCCTTGGATGAAGGGCCTGACCTTTGGGAGGGTCTAGCTACCAAGATAGCCCTCCGAATTTTAAGTACCACCCATGAATTTCGGACTAGCCCATTCTGCACCTCCAGTCCTCTGACTAATCTGGATAGATGTGGTTTCTTTAATTCTGTAGTGGCCAGATTTTCATTCAACTCAGTTTCTGATGGGTATGAGTGATGGTTGTTCTATAATTTAGTTGTAATTTTGATGTGGTTTTGTGAGGAGGCAAGCCATGTTCACCTATGCCACCATCTTGACTGAAGTCCTCCATCATCCTAAGATTTTTTTTCAGTTGCAGTTGACATACAATATTAGATTAATTTCAGGTGTATAATGATTAGACATTTATATAACTTACAAAGTGATCACCCAAATAAGTCTAGTAGCCAGCTGCTACCATATATACTTATTATTATAGTAATGACTATATTCCCCATGCTGTACTATATATTCCTGTTACTGTTTTTATAGTTGGAAATTTGTACTTATTATATCTTCTTACTTATGTACTTACTTAAGTACTTATGTACTTACTTATGTCTTCCCTTTTTTCACCCAGTCTCCCAACCATGCTCCCTCTGGCAACCATCAAAATGTCTTCTGTATCTATGAGTTGTTTTTTCATTTACTTTGTTCCTTAGATTCTACATACAAGTGAAATCATATGGTATTTGTCTTTCTCTGTCTGACTTATTTCACTCAGCATAATACCCTCTAGGTCCATTGTGTTATCACAAAAGGCAAGATTTCATTCTTTTGTATGGCTGAGTATTATTTCATTGTGCATATTTACCACCTTTCTTTCCCATTTGTCTATCAATGGATACTTTTCATTACTTTTCTATTGTAAATAATGCTGCAGTGAACGTAGGGGTTTAATGTGTTTTCCAAATTTATGTTCTAGATTTTTCTGGATAATTACCCAGTAATAGAATTTTTCAGTTATATGGTAACACATTTTTAATTTTTGAGTAATCTCTATATTGTTCTCCATAGTACCTATACCAATTCACAAATGCACTTACAGTGAATGAGGGTTCCCTTTTCTCCACATCTTTGCCAACTCTTGTTTGTTCATTTATTGATGATAATCATCTGACAGGTATGAACTGATATCTTATTATGGTTTTATTTTCATTTCCCTGATCATGAGTGATTTTAAATATCCTTTCATATGTATATTGGCCATCTGGTTGTCCTCTTTGAAAAAGAGTCTACTAAGGTCCTTTGCTCATTTTTTTGACATAATTTTTTGTTGTTAAGTTGTATGAGTTCCTTACATATTTTGGATATTAACTCCTTATGGGATGTACCATTCATGAATATCTTCTCCCATTCAGTAAATTGTTTTTTTTTTCTTTTTAAAGGATTTTCTTTGCTGTGCCAATAGTTTTTAGTTTGATGTAGTTCCATTTGCTCATTGTTTTAAATTTTGTTGCCCTTGGCCTGAAGAGACATATCTAAAAAAATATTACTAAATGCAATGTCAGAGAATTTATTGTTTTCTTCTAGAAGTCTTCTGGTTTCAGGTCTTACATAAGTCTTTAATCCATTTTCAGTTTATTCTTGTATCTCATGTAAGAAAGTGATCCAGTTTTATTCTTTTGCCTGTGTCTGTCTACTTTTCCCAATACCATTTATTGAAGAGACTGTATCTCATTCTATATTCTTAACTCATTTTTGATAGCTTAATTAACCATATATACCTGGGTTTATTTTTTGGCTCTCCATTCTGTTTCATTGAAATAGATGGCTCTTTTTATGCCAGGCACCATGCTGTTTTGATTACTATAGCCTTATAATATAGTTTGATACCAGGTAATGTGATACCTTCAACTTTGTTCTTTTTCAAGATTGTTTTGGCTGTTTGGAGTCTTTTGTGCATCCATATTAACTTTAGGATTACTTATTCCAGTTCTGTAAAAAATTGTATTGGTATTTTGATAGAGATTTCATTGAATCTATAGATTGATTTTGGTAGTAGGACATTTTAATGATACTAATTTTTTTCTAGTAAATTTTTTTCTTTAGTAAAGTGTATCTTCCCATTTATTTGTATTTTCTTCAGTTTTTTTCATTGTCATATACTCTTTCAAGGTCTTTTACCTCTTTTGTTAAATTTATTCCTAGGTATTTTATTTTATTTTTGATGCAATTGTGAATGGGATTGTTTTGCAATTTATCTTTCTGTTAGTTTAATTTTGTGCATAAAATGCAATTAATTTTTTAATATTAATTTTGTATCTTGCTACTTTATTGAGTTCATTTATCAATTCTAATAGTGTTCTTGGTGGAAGCTTTAGGGTTCTCTCTATATAGTATCATGTCATTTGTAAATAAATGACAGTTTTATTTTTTCCTTCCATTTTGGATTACTTTTATTTCTTTTTAATTTGGGGATGCTTTAAATACACGTCTTTTTTGTTTCCCCAAAATGAAAGTTAAACCTGGGAGCAGGTGTCCTCTCTTCTGATACCCAAAGCCATAACAATGAACATAACTCTTAGATATGTTATAACAGGTCAATAAAATCTTCCACACTCATCCTAAACCACATTGTGATTTTGACAAGTAATGAGTACTCCTAAATCTTCATGGGATATTATTCTATAATTGTATACTTTGTGCAAACCATTTTAGTTTCTTAAAGCTACATGTTCAGATTATGAAATCTTCTCATAATTTCTCAAAATTACCATACAATAAACCCAAGAGGTAATAGGGAATTTTTCTTTCTAACATTGTAGATAAGCAAATATACCTCCAAAAACATAATTCCTTAGAATCAAGTGTGTTTATATTTTTAGATCCAATTCTCAAATTTTTTGTTGGTAGATAAATTCATCTCTTGTCTAATGTTCCACTAATTCTGTGTCTCTTCACTGTGTAACCCATACACAATTTCCCTGTGTGCCTGGAGAAGAGGCAGTGCCTTTTTACTAAAATTCCCAGGTTTGGAATGTGTTTCAAAGTGCATAGGAAATATCTTGTTCAATCGTTAGGTTGAAGCAATAAGTCTCCCTGTCATGAGAAAACCCGTGTAGTTTCAAGTGCTTACCCATCCTCTCAAATATGTATGCCACTCAATTTACTTAACCATTATTTTTGCTCCGAGCTAGGTTTTCACCATCACATATCTTTTCGGGCCCAGTGTGTAAGTGGTTTACACCAGAAACACAAGGGAGCCAAAGATGTAGTAGAGGAGACTGAGGTTTCAGAAGTACAAGCATTCTTAGGACAACATACTCTGATGTTTTGAAAAAGTTCAAAAGGCAAAGCTACATTTTATCCTATATTTTTTGCAATGCATGCAAACAAAATTAAAATTAAGTTATTTTGAGAAGTATAAGCTATGGTACATTTAGTAATGATAATGAATACTGGCTTATAAAAATTGAAACTGCATTTTATATAACTATTATATAGCAAGAATCTTGAGAATTGTGTGCCTACACAGTGGGAGAGTACAAATGAACACCCACACAGATATCTGCTATACAAACAGAACCACCACCACGCTATGGGATACAGAGAGTGAAAGTGAAGTACTGAGCTTAAGCAGTCCTTAACTTTATTAAAACCAAGAGAACACTATTACTGAATGTCTATTACTGAACACTATTACTGAAGGAGGCAAGTTACTTTGTTGTAATCTTGTCCATGAGCTGACATGGCTGCCATTTAAGGCCTGCCATTCATCTAAATGTTGTACTGGTCTTGAAAATGTTAATTAGATATTACAGTCTGATCAATATTGAAAATCTTTAATCTATGCTTCCAACATTTATTTTTTTCTTAATTAAATTTATGAGGTAACATTGGTGAATAGAATTATATAGGTTTCAAGTGCACAGTTCTATAATATATCATCTGTATATTACATTGTGTATTCACTGCCCAAAGTCTAATCTTCTTCCATCACCATTTATCCCCAGTTTACTCTCTAAGACCTGCCCCATCCCCCTTTCCCACTGGTAATCACCATACTGTTATCTGTGCCTGTGAGGGTTTTTTTTCCTTAATGCCATCACCTATTTTATCAAATCACAAATCCCCTCTTCTCTGACAGTTGTCAGTCTGTTCTGTGTATCTAAGAGTCTGTTTCTATTTTGTTTATTTTTTTCATTAGATTCCACGTATAAGTGTAATCATATGGTACTTGGTTTTCTCTGTGTGACGTATTTCACTTAGCATAATGCTCTCCAGGTCCATCCATGCTGTTGCAAAAGGTAAGATTCTCTTCTATTGTACAGTTGAGTAGTATTCCACTGTGTAAATGCACCACAGCTTTTTTTTATCCACTCCTCACTGCGGCACTATTTACAATAAGCAAGATTTGGAAGTTTTGATAATTTCTTTTGAAATTTTCTTACATGTTCATAAGAACAACATCCACAGAACTGACAACTTCAAAAAGTCAGCCTGCTAAACAAACTCCCTTGGAATGGAGAACAGCGTAGTCTATGTGCCCCAAAGAAAAATCTAGTGATTTCCTCACTTAGAAATATTTTTAAAATTTCAGTATAAAATAAACTAGCCTTTACATTATAGAAATCTGTTTTCCAGGGTACGTGTTCTTTTATTTGAAAACATTATGTAGTATCAGCCTTATATTTAGGTAAAATGTGTTCTGTCTGTCTGGTAAAACCATGTCTAGCTCTAAAAATCATTAATGTTTCATCCTCCTACACAACTAAAACTCTTTAATTTGAGCTCATCCTAGAGTTTAGGTCTCAGATATGCAGTCATCTTGGGAACAGTAACACATTAGACTGTCTTTGCCATCATTTGTTACTGTGAATGAATTTAGTAGATCTTTTTTTGTTAGCTCTTAACACAGAACCTCAGATAAAGTGTGTTTAGAGAAAGAATAATTACTTCAGAGAAGTATAGAACTGGCTAGGAGGGAAATGCTAAAGGTTCCAAAAAAATCCATAGAAAAATAAAAACTTTTGTCTATAGCTTCCTTTTAACAAATTCCTTAGCAAGAAAGCAATGACAGAATGTGTTATTGACAGATTATTTTACTATAACTTATATTATTTAAACAAAATCTATTAACACAATATGCCATCTTCTTTGGGACTGTGGGGAAATTTTTAAAATCTCAGTAAATTACTGGTAGAAAAGGGAAAAATTCAGATACATAATTTCTTTTCATTTCCCTGTGTTATGTTGACTTCCAGGTAAGTGCTTGGGAAGTAACTAAGAAAACAATACTATTGTTACAAAAAAAATGAGAAAAGATGAATAGTAATTGCCTTTTTGAGTTCCTGGGAACAATTGCATGGAGGCTTACTCATGTCATTGGTTACTTTTACTACCAAAGTATTCTTAAGCTTATAGAATTTCTAGTTCATATTACAATATGCTAAATTACTTTAGACTAGGCTTTGCCACAGCCAAACTTTGTGTGCTATGTTTTTCCCCACCACTCCTTTAAAACTGTTCTGGGTAATGTCACCATTGACTTTAAAAAAAAATATATTTGAATTAGTTATTTTTTTTTTTTTAGAGAAAAGAGAAGAGAGGGAGAAAGAGAGGAAGAGAAACATCAATGAGTGAGAGAAACATTGATTGGTTGCCTTTGGCATGCACCCTAACCAGGACTAGCTCAGCGACCCAAGCACATGCCCTTAACAGAAATTGAACCAGCACCCTTTTGGCTTAAGGAAAGATGCCTAACCAATTCAGCCACACTAGTCAGGGCACCATTGACTTCTAACATGACAAATTCAGTAGATGCTTGCCAGTATCCTCTTCATACCATTTGATGCTGTTGGTTCTTTCCTTCCTGATGTTTTGTTTTTCTGACAGTCCTGTGACTCTATTCTAGTTCCATTTATCTTAGTTTCTTGCTACCTAATATCTTAGTCTGTTTGTCCATATACTTACTATGGATGAGTAAACCTAAGATACATCTTTTATTATTCTAATTTTATGCATACCTCTAGATGATAACACCCATTCTAAGATTTACCTACCATTTATATTGATCATTTTTAACAATCAAGGAAACAGAACCTGCAGGGTCAGCCTCTCTGAGTTCAGATGTGAAGATTATTTAGTGAATGAAACTTGGGACAAAGGAGAATAATAGCACATCATCTCCATATTTTACACAAAGCCTTACTTCAGACCATCCTCTCCTTTCACTATGTGCCAGGCATTCTAAGAAAAAGTATAAAACCACAATGATATATAATTTCATACCTGTCAGAATGGCCATCATCAATGAATCAACAAACAAGTGCTGGTGAGGATGTGGAGAAAGAAGAACCATTTTGCACTGTTGGTGGGAATGCAGATTGGTGCAGCCACTGTGGAAAGCAAAAAAAATAACCTCAAAAGCAAAATACCTCAAAAAATTAAAAATGGGTCTGCCTTTTGACCCAGCAATCCCACTTCTGAGAATATATCCAAAGGAACCCAAAACACTAATTCGAAAGAACATAAGCACCCCTATGTTCATTGCAGCATTATTTACAATTGCTGAGATATGTAAGCAGTCCAAGTGTCCATCAGTAGATGAACAATGGAACATTTACATGATGGAATACTACTTGGCTGTAAAAAAAAAAAAAGAAGAAGAAGAAGAAGACAATTTTACCCTTTGCAACAGTATGGATGGACCTGGAGAACATTAAGCTAAATGAAATAAGCCAGTCAGAGAAAGACAAATACCATATGATGTCCCTCAAATGTGGAATCTAATGAACAAACTGAACTAACAAGGAAAGTGGGGACTGATTCATAGATAGAGAGCAGGATGACAGCTGGGGTAGGGGTTAAAGGGTAGAGGGAATGAGCAAAAAGGAAAAAGGACTCATGGACATGGACAACAGTATAGTGATTACTAGGGGTAGAGGGTATTATACTAAATGGTAATGGAAAAAATACAGTAAAGGTTAAATTTAAAAAAATGTATGTGGATGGTTACATAAAATAAATCAAAAAGTCATGATATTCTACTTGTCTAGCCTAAATCTACTCTTAGGAGTGATTGAATAACCATTTGCTAATTGTTTGGGTCTACTAAACAGGTCATAGGAAGTTCATCTGGTCTAGCAACTTCCTAGTATTACTCAAGAATTAAAAAAAAAAAAACGACAAGAACAGATGCTGTTTTAGGGGTCATGCCAAGAAAATGTGAAGCTTTGAAGCTTCTCATTTCCTTGTAACTACCACCATTGCCTCTTCAAATTTCAAAATGAATGTTTTTCAGTATTAAGTCTAAGAGACAAGCTGTTCATTCTACAAATTCATATTTGATAAGTGTACATGACAAACGCATCTTAGTTAGAATGTTCTCCTTAGGGTAAAACCTTTAGGTGATTAGCTTGAAAGAAATTGTTATTTTATTGGTATGGAGCCTCTACTTAATGGAACTTGTAGAATGTAACCACTCAGATTGTATTCTTCAGTGCTCTATGGGTCATTGCAGTGCTACGGATCAATATGGCTGTTACATGTTTTCCCTAAGATTGGTTATCCCAAGGGTACAGTTAATTTAGGAAAGGAGATAATCAGAACTTTCCTCTGGGGCCTAGAAATAAATAAAACAAGCAGTAATACTTTCTTATTTTAAAATATCCGAATGTAGTGGATACCTTTTCTTATAAAATATACCTTACTTTCTAAGCCTTCTCAAATGTCCTCCAATTCCCAGCCATGCTGTGTATGAGGTATGCCTCCAGCAGTTATTTGCTATGTACTGCTGTTTATTGGTGACTTAGTATAAACTTGCTTAGAATAGTCTGAAGACATTAAATAGTTAAAATAGAAAAAAAGGTAAACAGGAGGTAAAGAGAAGGTTGCCTAATGATCTCCTATTGATTTGCAATGTCTTTTATAATGCCTGAATGCCCTCCCCTCCCATGTTTTTTCAGATAACATTACATTCCTTCAATAAAAACCCCATTTTGTTTGAACCAGTTTGTCTTGGGGTGTATATTTATGTTTGTTGACTACTATTCTCTGCCAAAAACTCTATTTAATCTGGGAACAGCATGATTTTTCTTTTGAAAATCATCCTTTTCTTTGCTTCTCTGTCTTTCTCTACTTGTATAGTTTCTGCTGAAGACATGATATTTGTATGTAAATCCTATGCAATAACCATGGTTGACTACTCCCGAGGTTGGCACCTGGCCAGGTTGAGACCAATCACAGCCCTTCCCTTGGAGCTGTGCATTTGGGGTGAGGGAGACAGTTAGACCATTCTCTGTGCTCTGGAAAGTTTTTCAAATATAAATTTCAGTAAATTCAAGCATTTTTCCCCACTAACACAAG
>PVIA01000848.1:168930-218930 GCA_004024845.1 Tonatia bakeri
TTTGAATGTTTCAGGCATATCTTTATTTTATATCTGCTTATCATGTATATTTTTTTATTTAAAATTTTTATCATCATTTTTATATCTCTCCTATACCCTCTTCTACCTCTACCCATTTACCCTCCCCTGTAATCACTACATTCTTGTCCTTGATCATGAGTTCTTCCTTATTTATTTTCTTTTTTTCACAATCCCTCCATGCTACCTCCACCCCCCAGATCTGTAAACTGCTCTTTATTAGTCTGACTCTATGTTGCTTTTTAGTTCAGTTTGCTCATTAGGTGCCACATATAAGTGAGATCTTATGATACTTGTCTTTTCCTGATTGGCTTTTCACTTAGCATAATAATCTTCAGGTCCATCCATACTGTCATAAAAGGTAATATTTCCTCCTTTTAATGACTGAGTAGTATTCCACTGTGTAAACGTACCACAGTGTTTTTGCTCACTCATCTACTGATGGGCATTTGGGCTGCTTCCAAATCTTGACTACTATAAATAACATTGAAATGAACATAGGGGTTCATATAGTCTTTCAAATTAGTGTTTTGGGTTTCTTCAGATAAATTTCCAGAAGTGGAATAACTGGGTCATAAAGCGGTTCCATTTTTTATTTTTTGATGTAACTCCATATGGTTTTCCACAGTGCCAACACCAGTCTGCATTCCCACCAACAGTGCACAAGGGTTCCCCTTTCTCCACATCCTCACCAACACTTGTTGTTTGTTGATTTATTGATGATAGCCATTTGGGCAGGGGAAGGATTTGGAAAACCAGTACAATGTAATGGTAAAGAGAATAGATTCTTGGGTCATACTTCTTGGTTCTAATCCCAGGTCTTATGTTTAGTAGTTAAATTACTTTGAGCAAATCATCTAACTGTTCTTCAGTTCCTTTATCTGAAAATTGGGGAGTATAACACTTCTTACCTTATTAGGTTTTGAGAATTAACAGAAATAATAAATGTAAAGCATGTGACGAATTGTCTGGTTCCTGTTAAACTGCAACAAATGGTAGTTAATATTATTTAATAAATGGCTAACCACTTAGAAAACAATAGTACCCCTCTCATAATTTATGTCAAAAATAAAATCCTATAGATTAAGAAATTAAATGTATAAAAGAAAACTATAATAGAAGACTGCTAAAATTTTAAACTTCTGATAAAAATATCTATTTATTTATTTATTTATCTCTCTTTTTTGTTTATTGTTGTTCAAGTAAAGTTGTCTCTATTTTTCCCCCATCACTCCCCCCTCCCCACCTTCTATCCTGTACCCCTTTGGCTTTGTCCTTGTGATAAAAAATATTTATAAAAATAACAAACACATGACAGAATAGAATAAATATTTACAGTGTATAATATAAAGGTTTACTCTATTTCTATAAGAGCATTTCTACTATTAATTTTTCTAAAAAGTAATATATTAAGCAGGTAATATGCAAATAATATACACAAACAGATGGTACATATTGTAACTTCATTGCTCTTTCTAGTCTCAGAACCTGCTCAGACTTAATGTTAGGTAATTTTTTCTCCATATGAAAGAAAGAAATGTTACTTCAGCAGGATGGCCTTTCCTGGTTATTCTAAATTATGTTCTATATTTCCTTCTTGAGGCATTTTGTCTCTTTTTGTCATAGCTCTTGTGTATCATAATTTTATGTGTTTTGATTCCTCCCCCTTTTCCCCCATTAGACAATAAGCACATGGGGCAGGTCATGCCTAGACTGTTTGCCTCACTAGGTGGTAAGCCCTGACGTACCACATGGGAGGTATCTGGAGTAATGAATGTAAGCATCATATAGGGTTCTTTATGTCACATTAAGGTATTGAGCCTTTATGAGTAAGCTAGTCATAGAAGAATCTTAAGCAGAATAAATCTTTCTTGGGCTTCAGTGCAGTGTGGGTGGAGAATTAACTAGAAGGGAATATGCCTGCAGGCCAGGTGGTTGATTAGAACAGGAAATGAAACAATCCAAGAAATTATGAAGCTCCAAACTAACTACATTTCTTAGAAACAGAGGAGGAATGGTTCCAAAGATACATAAAATTAGGCTATTTTAACTAAAGCAGAGTATATACATATATAGGGAAATAATGAGAAATTTCATTCTCATAATAAAATCTGGAATTATTTCCAGATTTTAAGGCAGATTTTAAATTTCTATGTTATATCAAGACATTTGTAATACTTTCTCTAAGGAATATAAAGCTAATGAAGAATTTTGAAAATAGGTTTTTGTTTGGTTATCCTTTCTGTTTGCTTGTAAGATTTAAACTATCTTTGTTGGTGAGACTAAGGTGTAGGGAGATAAACAGTGGACTTCAAAAGCAGGGAAAGGGTTGTCAATGAACATGTATAAAGGACCCATGGACAAAGCCAAAGGGGGATAGGTTTGAGGGTGGGAGGTGGGGGTGGGTGGGATGAGGGAAAGTGGTGGCGGGAAAATGGAAGCAACTATGTTCAAACATTAGTAAAAAAATGATTAAAAGGAAAAATTAAAAAATAAAACCATAGGAAAGTTAAATTTTCAGTTTTATGAGTCAATAATCTTTAACTCAGCCAGAAGTCTTCAACTCCAAACTCATGTCAATGAAAAAACTTCAGGATCTTGAAAATTATTGTTAAATGAACTTTCAAAATAATTATTAAGCCATCACCACCACCGCCAATAATAATGACAGCGATGGCAGCAACAACATCAACATTTATTAACAATTATTATGTATAAGACACTGTAGTATGTGCTTGAAAACGGAGGAATCTGACACAGTCCCTGACATCAAAAGGTAGAGTATATGCATTCAAATACACTAGCCATGTAGAGTAGCATGTGATAAAAGGAGTTATAGGAAAGTCATTGCTCCTGGAGTTCAAATAGGAGAGAGCTGACCGTAGTTGAAAAGTCTGTAGGGAAAGCTACATGGAAGAGGTGAAACATAAATAGGCCGTTGAGGAAGAAACAAACTGGGATACACATGGACGAATGACAACTGTTCTGACAGGGAGTATCACAAGAGCAAAGGTGGAAGCCAAGTTCCCGCATCTGTTTTAAGTACATGTAGACAGTGGGCAAGTGGACAAATTCTGCTTTAACTAAAGCATCAAATTCACAAAAAAAGGTAAAAAACATATGCAGATGTTTGAAAACAAATTGTAAGTTATCTCTGATGCCAAACTAATGATGATTTATTTTTAATAAACTTATGACCACTGATTTTGATGAAAGTAGAGAACCACTTTTAAATTTTGAGCAAACTAGCTTCTTGTAGAAAGTTGTATTTCAAGGTTTGAAAGGATGAATCTAATAAGTTTGTTCTAGGTGATTTTTAATTTTTTTTTACTTATTGTTTTTCAGTTACAGTTGTCCCACTTTTTTCCCCGCTGCTCTCCCTTGTCCTGTCCCCCCTCTTCCATAGTCAATCCCTCCCATTGTCCATGCCCATGACTCCTCTATTTGTATTTTTTTGCTTGCTTCCCCTTCTTTCCCCGGTTATCTCTGTCTCCTTCCCCTCTGGTCACTGTCAGTTAAAAGTGAAAATTCAGGTTTATGGAACCAGTTACTATGGCAATATTTTAAAAAGGTAAAGGAGAACTTGATGTGGATAAGGGGGGAAATAATACAGGCTTTATTCTTACCTCTTAATATGAAAACTTTCAAACTAAAAAGTAGGGAGAATAATATAATAAACCACCAAATTTTCACCACTCAGCTTACAAATTATTAATTTATGACCAATCTCATTGTATCTCTATTAGCACAAAACTTCTATTTAGCTCCAGGTTTTTTTGAAGCCAATCATTAATACATTTACTTATATGCATTTGAGTATGAATTTCTAAAAGATAAAGACTCATAAAAAATATAACCCAAACACCATTATCATACCTAAATTTTTTTCTTATCAATCATAAGTATATAGCCACTGGTCAAATTTCTCTAATATTTATATGAATGTAGTTATTAATTAATTTTACATAGTTTCAGAGAACAACGGCAGGAAATGTATATTTTTTAAAGATAAATTTATTGTGAGTTCCAATTCAAATCAGGAGCATATGGTTTTTACCTAACCTTATTGATCTTACATTCAGTTTTTGTTTTTCTACTGTCAAGCTTCTGGTTTTCAGTGGTAATCACACAAATTCTCATTTGTGGTTTCTCTCACCACAAGGACAATGGTCTCCCCGCAGCAGCACCACACCATGACCTGTATAATTCGCTATTTGCTTAAGTTTCATTTTGGGGAGACCTCAGAATATATACAACAGTAAGGATACACAGCCACTATTCTTACATTTTAAAGTCATGGTAAATAGTTCCTCTTCTTGTGTTATGTCGCTGTCTCTTCATGCATGGATTTCACACTATTTTAATGACAAAACATGTGCCAATAACTTCTAGGAGTAGATTACTTTCATTCTTCTCTTTTTCAGAGTTATCTTTTATTTGGGGGTTATTACTACTTTTTTTTTTCTAACTGAACTCTGTTTAACTTTAGGAATAAAAACCTGAATTTTTTCTCGTATTGACTTATTTGTGATGTTAAGTCTTCCTACCCAAGAATGTGATATGTCCTTTAATTTGTTCACTTTCTAGTCTTACATCTTTCAGGATTGTTTTGGAGTTTTCTAGATATGAAAGATATTAAAATGGTGAGACAGTAGGACTAGAATATGAAATGAGAAAAAAAAAAACAGTTTCCAGCCTCTCTTATGAGAGAATTTTTTTGTTTTTGCTTGTTTGCTTGCTTGGCGGAACATTTGAATCATTTGAAGAGATTCACTCAGAAAATGACAGTGATTTTTCATTTTAGTGACATACCTAGTTCTGTCTAAGCTTTAGTGGCAGGTAAATATATCTATCAGAAACATATATTATTGAAAGAAATTAAAAATCATCACTGAGAGGGCAAACTACATGACATAATTGTTCACTGCACTTAGTCACATGACATGAAAGAAAATGTTCTTTTTAGCGTACTGTGGACAGTCCTGAGTTGCCACCCTGATTTATCTATTTTTTTGCTTATGTAGTATCATTTTTCTTAACTAATTTTCCTTCTATTGTCCACCTAAATTCCCATTGATCCTTCAAGATCCAGTTTAGATGTTACTTCCTCAAGTCCAGTTTGAAATCATTTACATACACATGAGTGAGAAGAAGTATAATGACCCAAAGAGTATAATCAAAGTGAGATAGATGAAAGCCAAAAATGTAATTTTAGCTGTGCCTATATTTAGAAATAAGTCTACCTTCTTTAGGAAGAAGGTCCATTGAGGAGATTGAGAAATAATTTTTAATGTTAAAAAATAAAAGCCAATCAGAATTTTGTTCCAGAGGCCAATTAAGGTGAAACAATTATTAATAGAAAGACTCAAATACTACAAAGTTATGTAGGAGGAAGAAGACCCAAAAGTCTTACTGATGAAATAGTTTCAGGAGTTATTCAATATTGTGAGATAGCTAATTTTCTCCTCCCCCACCCTCAGATGCCTTCAGAAATACTCAGAAAACTTGGAACCTCATTCATCACTATGAAATACACACACACACACACACACACACACACACACACATTCCTATATAGAGACAACCAGATGGAATAGACTGACAGTTTGAGATGAAGTTTAAGAAAATAACATGAAGGATCCTGGGGGTAGAGGGCATTGAAGATGCATGGCAAAATAGAAGGAAACTAGTAGAAATGGACTTTTGTCATGTGTGTATTTGGGTGAAGATAGAGATCCTAAGGAAAAGTGAAAAACTTTTGCCCACAACTTTATGGATTTGATATGAACTTGATTGTTTAAATCATTACAAATTTTCCACAATTTCAAATGTTAAATATTAAGGTTATAACAAAAGAGTTACAATGGCAAAAGATAGGGCTACAGCTTAAAAAACAAATAGGATTGAGGAAAAGATTTTGCTAGGCTGAAGGAAGAAGGCAGGAGAAAGAAACACACTTCAAAAGCAATAGAGAAGTGTGAATTAATGGAAAAGTGTACTGATATTTATGTATTTGTGTATATGTGGTGTGTGTGTGTGTGTGTGTGTGTGTGGTGGGACTGGAAAGAATGAGAAATTAAATTAGAGCAATATTTTAATTTCACATTTAATTTTTGGCAGGATAACTCACTTGTATAAGCAATTAATATTTGATATCCCTGTATACCTCTCTCATGTACTTATAAAGAATATTGCTTTTTTCACTATAATATTTTATAGATCCCATTTGCCTCATACTTTCACAAATATAAAAATACTTTATAGCACTTTGAACAGAGAAAACCTTAGGAGTATACATAGCAAAGAAAAAAATATTTTCTCATCCTACATATAGAAAACTCATATTAATATTCTCCCTAGATATAGAAATGATCACATATGCTTTTGTCTGTTCTTTATTGTTCTCAGTATGTTAGCAACATGGGATACATTTTAAGGTGAAGAGTATCTCAGGGAAAATTAGAGCAAAATGGATTGGCTGAATAGTATTGTACTGTTTTCATAATTCACTGGTATGAAATCAAGCCTTAGAGAGGGCAAGGGTAACACATTTTCTCTTTAATTTTAGAATAATTAAACCTTCATTTAATGAGTAGGGATCTTTTATTTCATTTCATAAAGTCTTTAAGAAAGAATAGGATTTCTGCATGATCTATGAAATAAAGGTTGAATAGAAGTAATAGAATGCCTCCTCTGTATGTTGTCACAGAAACATCCAGAAGTTAGATCTTGCCTGGAACACTTCTTAACTTGAAACTACACTTACGAGAAATCTTTTGTTCTCAGTGTTGCCAAAACTTCCATCTTCCTGAAAAGACCTCAGCTTAGCACCTGCTTATAATGTGTGTTTGCACATCATCGCTACATTATGGTAACATATATGTTCCCATCAAGGAGACTGTCATAGAATTCATGAGATGTTAAAAAATTTCTATCTGTGTGTGTGAAAGTGATGTTTCCTGTTAATTTTTTTAGCATGCTGAACTCTCCTAGCAAAAGTCTTCTGTGGGAGGCAGAATGATGTCATTATAGTCATAGCATAATTTTTTCAACCTTTAGAAGGAGACATATTGTGGCATATATTTCACTACTTTTAAAAGGAGTGAGATAAAAACTTGGAGGATGATGATATCAATTTTATATTTTTATATGTGGGGGTTTCCAGAGTCTTAAGAATGACTCCAGGCCTAACATTTTCTCTGGCACATGAATTTTCACTGCAGTCTTAGGAGAGGCAAGCCCCTTGATGTATGTGTGTGTTTAGTAGACCAATGGAGACTTGGCTACTTAGTTTTGGAGGCATTAAAACTTTGTGCAGGCAAAATAGTTTAGCACTCATGGCTTAAAATAAAAAGAAATTAAACTTCTGATTCCAACTTAGACATGTTAAAAGCTTAGAAGTTGTTACTCCCATTTTTACAACCAGAAAAGTGCTGAACAATCTGGAAATCGATGACTTGGAGCTAGCAGTGAAGTGAGGTTGCAGAGCAAATTGCCATCCTAAAATTCAGGAATATGGGCAAATATAGTCACAGTCTCTATCTCCTTTTCTCAAGAAGATGCCACAGGAGCCATGAATGATGGAAATAGTAAAGTAATAATCTTGATAAATTGTTAGAGGCTGAGTATGAACTGGCATGGGAGTGAGGGATTTCTGGGGACTGCAATGTAAATGGGGATCCCATGCATTTTGGGTTTTTACCTCCAGGGAACATATCAAATTTCTCAATATGAAGAGCCAAAAAAGATCTCCTTCTGGCTCTCATAGAGGATGGGAAAAGTAGCCATTGTGAAATTCTCCAAGAGTGTTCTCATAATGAAGGTTCAGTCTTTGGAGGAAAGGCTTAATCAACAGTGCATTACAGTTCAAGGAGCTACAAGACAGTGTTTACCTAAAGAAGAGTTCTTAGGAAAGTCAAACACAAATATAAAGACACTAACAAAAGTGGAAGCCTCTAGCACTTACAGCTACAGCAAACATTAAAGACAGCCCTACTTCTATACACATTAACATAGGACCTTACACCAGTTATTCTCAATGGGTGTGCCACAGAAAGTTTTTAAAACATGCAATGCTTGACTCTTTAGTCAGGGACACTACCTCTTTTGCTTAGATTGTCAAATTAAAAAATGACAACAGCCAACACAATAGCTATTCTATGTGAATGAATCAAAATTATATCTATTTTTGACAGATCAGCAAAAATATATATACTTTTTTGGTGTGCTGTAGAATTTTAGTAATTAGTTTATATGTTTTATGAGATGAAAAAGTTTGAAAATCACTGTCTTAGACTGAAGGCCTGCTCTTCTCAGTTCCTATTACCTGATTCATATCTGGGTTTCAACAAAAAAAGCTACAAGGCATGCTAACAGGCAAAAGAAAAACACAGTTTGTAGACAAAGCAAGTTCTCACCAGATTCAGACACAGATGTTGGAATTATGAGACACAGAATTTTGAATAAACAATGATTAATATGTTCAGTATACTAATGGAAAAAGTAGACAGCATGAAAGAACAGATGGGTAATCAGAGAGATAGAAATTCTAGAAAAAAATATGGAATAAATGAAAACTGTTGTAACAAAAAATGAAAAATAACTTAGAAGAGCTCATCAATAACCTTGGCACAGTTGAAAAAACAATAAGTGAACTTAAAGTAACATCACTGTAAACTTTCCAAAAATATGCAAAAAGCAGAAAAAAATAAAAAAGAATTAAAAAAAAATGGACATGGGGGTTGCAGGCCTGGGTGAAAAAGTGAAGGGGTTAGGTAAAAAAAATACCCCTCATAGACACATACAACAGAATGATGAATACCAGAAAGGAAGGGAATGGGGGACGGTAGAAGAGGGCAAATAAGGTAAAAATAAGTAGTGATGGAAGGAGACTTGACATGTGGTGATGAACACAAAATACAATATTCAGATGATAAACAATTATACATCTGAAACCTATAAAATGTTATTAACCAATGTCACCTCAATAAATGGCAGTAAAATTTTAAACAAATGAACAGAATGTCCAATAAGTGCATTATTACTGTAAAAAGTCAAATTTATATGCAATGAGAAAACTAGTAGAAGAAAGAAAGGAAGGAGCAGGAAAAATATTTGAAGTACTAATAGCTGAAGGTTTTCCAATTTTTTGTTGAATTTACTGGGATGACATTGGTTTACAAAACCATACAGGTTTCAAGTATACAATTCGATAATATCATCTGCACGCTGCATCATGTACCCACTGCCCCAAGCAAAGTTTTTCTTCAACCCCATTTTCTCCTCTTTGCCCACCACAACCTACACCCACCCTCCTTTACCTCTGGCTATCATTACACTATTGTCCATTTTTTCTTAATCCATTATTCTTCTTTCATCTAGTCCCCTACCCCAACCTTATCCCCTGACAGCTGTTAGTTTGTTCCATGCATTAATGCCTGTTTCTATTTTGTTGGTCAGTTTATTTTGCTCATTGCATTCCACATGTAAATGAAATAATACGATATTTTTCTTCCTCTGAGTGGCTTTTTTCACTTAGCATAATCCCCAGGTCTATCAGTGCTGTTCCTTTACTTTTTATTTAATAGTTGAGCAGTATTTCATTGTGTAAATGTACCACAGCTTCTTCATACACTCAACTACTGATAGATACTTGGGCTGCTTCCAAATCTTGGTTGTTGTAAATAACACTGAAATGAATATAAGGGTGCAGATATCCTTTCAGATTAGTCTTTTGGGTTTCTTCAAATAAATTTCCAGAAGTGGAATCACCAAGTCATAAAGCACTTCCATTTTTAATTTTTTAAAGTACTTTATTTACTTATTTTTAGAGAGACGGTAAGGAAAAGAGAAAGAGAGGAAGAGAAACATCAATGTGTGGTTGCCTCTTATGCACCCCCATCAGGGACCTGGTCTACAACCTAGGCATGTGCCCTGACTGAGAATCAGACCTGCAACCCTTTGGTTTGTAGGCCGGTGCTCAATTCACTGAACCACACCTTCCAGGGCACATTTTTATTTTTTTTATTTTTTGATGTAAGTCTGTATTACTTTCCGCAGCAGCTGCACCGATTTGCATTCTCATCACACGGCACCAAGGTTCCCTTTTCTCCACATCCTCACCAACATGTATTGTTTGATGATTTATTGATGATAGCCATTCTGACAGGTGTGAGGTGATATCTCATCGTGGTTTTAATTTGCATCTCTCTGAGATATGTGACACAACGTTTTTCCACATGTCTATTGCCCATTTGTATGTCCTCTTTGGAGAAGTGTCTATTCAAGTCCTTTGCCTATTTTTTAATTGGATTGTTTGATTTCTGGTGTTGAGTTTTATAAGTTCTTTATAAATTTTGGATATTAACTCTTTATTAGATGTATCATTGGTGAAGATGTTCTTCTACTCAGTGGATTGTCTGTTTATTTTGTTGATAGTTTCCCTTGCTGTTTAAAAACTTTTTAGTTTAATGTAGTCCCACTTGTCTATTTTTCATTGTTTTCCTTGCCTGAGGAGATACATTGGCAAAAATATTGCTACAAGAAATGTCTGAATTTTTACTGCTTAATTTTCCTCCTAGGATTTTTATGATTTTGCAACTTACCTTTAAAAAATTAAATCTATTTTGGGTTTATTGTGTGGTCTAGTTTCATTTTTGGATGTGTCTATCCAATTTTCCCAACACCATTTGTTGAATAGACTATTTTTACTCCATGGTGTATACTTGCCTCCTTTGTCAAATATTAATTGACCATATTGGTGCAGGTTGATTTGTGTGATTTCTATTCCATTTCATTGATCTATATGTCTGTTCTTGTGCCAGTACCAGGCTGTTTTGTTTACTATGGCCTTGTAGTGTATTTTGCTATCAAGTAGTATGGTACCTCCAACTTCATTTGGCTTTCTCAAGATTGCTGAGGCTATTTAGAGTCTTTCGTGGTTCCAAGTAAATTTAGGGAATATTTGTCCTATATCTGTGATATATGCCATTGGTATTTTAATAGGAATTGTGTTGAATGTGTAGGTTGCTTTGGGTAGCATGGGCATTTTAATGATGTCAATTTTTTTCTTTTCATGAATGTGGTGTATGCGTCTACTTATTTATATCTTTTTCAGTTTCTTTCTGTAATATCTTATAATTTTTTAGTACAGGTCTTATAGCTCCTTGGTTAAATTTATTCCTAGGTAGAGAGATTTCTAGTATTAATGACAGACACCAAACCACAGATCTCAAAAACATTAACCAGGATGAATAAAAAAAAAAAAATCTAGGCATAATCCCTGGCTGATGTGACTCAGTGGACTGAGTGCCAGCCTGTGAACCAGAGACACTGGTTCAGTATCCAGTCAGGGCACATGCCTAAGTTGTGGGCCAGGTCCCCAGTAAGGGGCTTGCATGAAGCAACCACACATCGATGTTTCTCTCCCTCTCTTTCTCCCTCCCTTCTCCTCTAAATAAATAAATAAATAAATCTTTATAAAAATGAGCAAAAAACAAAAGAATTATTTATAAAAATCTAGGCATATCATATTTAAATTGCAGAAGAACAAACACAAAGATAAAATGTGGAAATTAGCCTAAATTAAAAAAAAAATCCTGACTTACAAAGGAAAAACAGAATTAAAGCATTCATCCCTTTTAAAACTATGGAAACAAAGAGTGAAAAAAACTTAAAGTGAAAAGAAATAAAACTCAACAGCATTTCTGTATCCAGTGAAATTTTTCTTCAGAAGATGAGGAGAAATGTAGACATTCTCAGACAGAGAAACATTTAGGGAATTCATCACTAATAGACATTTCCTTCATAAAATATTATTTTTAAATTTTTCATGGAGAATGAAAATGATATAATTCAGAAATTTAAGGAAGACTATCAGGAAAGAAATAAATAAAGGCATTTTATTAAGTAAAATTAAAATATTCTATACTTTATTTTTATTAAAAAGATAACTAAGGTCATAATAGGACTGATGTATTGTGTGATTATAACTCATGTAAAATAAGTAAAATAAGTATTATAAGGCACAGGATAGAGAAATAAATATATTTTAATAAGGGCTCTGCATGACACACAAAGTAGTATGTTATTTGAAGGTGGAAATGGATTATTTAAAGGTGTATGTAGAAAACTCTAGGGTTACCAATAAATTTTTTAAGTATATTTTATTGATTATATTATTACAATTGTCCCAATTTTTTCCCCTTTGCTTCCTTCTGCTCAATACCCTCTTCCCTCTAGGAATGCCCCCCGTTAGTTCATGTGCATGGGTCATGCATATAAGTTCTTTGGCTTCTCCATTTCCTATACTATTTTTAATACCACCCAGTCTATTTTGTACTTACTGATTATGCTTTTTAATCCCCGCACCTTTTCCCTCATTGTCCCCATTCCCCATCCCAGCTGATAACCCTCCAAAGAATCTCCATATCTATAATTCTGTTCCTGTTATGGTTGTTTTCTTTGTTTGCTTGTTTGTTTGTTTTAGATTCAGTTTTTGATAGCTGTGAATTTGTTGCCTTTTTAATGTTCATAGTTTTGATTTTCTTCTTTTTTTTAAAATAAGTCCCTTAATATTCCATGTAATATGGCTTGGTAATAATGAACTCCTTTAGCTTTACCTTGTCTGAGAAGAGCTATCTGTCCTTCCATTCTAAATGATAGCTTTGCTGGATAGGGTAATCTTGGTTGTAGGTCATTGTTTTTCCTGACTTCAAATACTTCTTGACAGTTGCCTCTTAACTGCAAGTTTCTTTTGAGAAATCAGATAATAGTCTTATGGGAACTCCTTTGTGGGTAACTCTCTGCTTTTCTCTTGCTGCCTTTAAAATTCTCTATATCTTTAACCTTTGACATTTGAATTATGATGTGTTTTGGTGTGTTCCTCTCTGGGTCCAACTTGTTGGGGATTATGTGTGCCTCCTGGAGTTGTATGTCTATTTTCTTTGCCAAATTAGCGAAGATTTTTTTCATATAAGCTTTCAATTTCTTGCTCTTCCCCTTCTCCTTCTGGCATCCCTATGATTTGGTAGTTCACAAATTTGGAAGTGTCCCACCATCTTTTTATACTATCTTCATTTTTTGAATAATTGATTCTTCTTTCTGTTCTCATTGAATGATTATTTTCTTCCTTATTTTCTATATCATTGATTTAAATCATGGCTTCCTTCCTTTCACTGTTGGTTCCCTGTAGATTTTTCTTCATTTCACTTAGTATAACTGTCATTACTTCCTTTATGTTGCTGCCATACTCAAGAATTTCTTGAGGATTCTGATCACCAGTGTTTTGAACTCTGCATCTGATGAGTTGGCTATCTCCCTTCTGCTTAGTTTTTTATCTGGGATTTTGCTCTATTCTTTCATTTGGGCCTTATTTCTTTGTCTCCTCAATTTGGCAGCCTCCCTGGGTTTGTTTCTGTGTATTAGATAAGGCTGCTTTGACTCCTCATAAAAGGCACCTATAAATTGTGTGAGGTGGAGCCTTAGGTAATTACCATGGTGGGGCAACCTACTTAACCCCTTTGTGGCTGTGTGTGTGGGTAGGGCTCAGAGAGGGAATAGTACCACTGCCAGACTTCTTGGGGATTATCCTGCACTCATCCCATTTCTAGTCACTTCATGCCTTCCTCATATGCAACTTGCCCTGGTGTTAAATCCCAGAGTACATGGATCTATGTACATTTTAAGACCAGGAGAGACCTTTAAGTGGAGTTTTCTAAAAATCTGTCAGTATCTTCTACTAGCCCAACCCCCATTGGTTTTTATAGCCAGAAGTTATGGGGATTTATCTTCCTGGAGCTGGATCCCTTGGTTTTGTGGTCTGTCCCGGAGCTAGGATAGCTCACTCCCAAAGTATCCATCCTATGAATGTGGTGTCACCTTTCCTCTTTTGCCACCCTTGCCTCCTATCTGCATCACATCTCATCATCTCCTCTCCTTGCCTCTCTGCCTTGTCTCTGAGTCTCTGGCCCTTCTCCCCATCTGGATGAATATAGCTTCTTTAAATGTTGGTTGTCAGACTTCCATACAGTTTGATTTTCTGACAGTTCTGTTTGTTATTTATTTTGAAATTTAGTTGCAATTCTTTTTGTGGTTTCGCACAGAGGCAAAGTGTGTCTACCTACCCCTCCATCCTGACCAGAAGTGCCAATAAATTTTTTAAATAAGTTTATGTAATAAGCTGATAAAGGAATGAAAATAGAGTCAAATAAAGGCTGATATCAAACCAGAGAAAGCAATAAAGGAGGGATGAAAAGTAATAAAGAATACATGAAAAGAATAGAAAACAGAAACATGGAATGTTTCTTATAATGGTAAACATAGTCTTAGCATAGAATCATATCACAATCATACCCTAGATATTTGTCTGACTCTTGCAATTTATGTCCACATGGAAGCTTGGATATGGATGTTCATAATAAGTTTTTTTTTGTCATCAGTAAAATGTGGAAGCAGTCAAGATGTCCCTTAGTAGGTGAATAAATAATACAACTATGGAAAATCCATACAATGGAATATTACTCAGTGGTAAAAATAAATGAACCATCAAGCTATGGGAAGACATAGATGAATCTTTATTGCATATTTAATTTAAAGGAGCCAGTATCAAAAGATTACATAGTATATAATTCCAGTTATATGGCATCTGGGAAAGGTAAACCTATAGAAACAGTGAAAAGATCAGTGTTTCAGGGACAGAGGGGGAAGAATTGAATAGGAGAAACACAGAGTATTTACAGGGTGGTGAAATTATTTTGTATAATATGGCAATTGTAGATATATAACATTATGCATTTGTCAAAATCCAAAGAAAAGTACTGTACAGAGAATTAAACAATGTGGGCAAATGTAAAAAAAGTCATTTAGGAGTTCAAAAAAATCTCAGGATAGAATTCAGTATGTGATAAAAAACATATATATGTGTGTGTATATATATATATGAAATATATATATACACACACACATACCACATTGCAAGTATATGAAACAGCCTTACTGAATGTGGTGGGGACAAAAGTACTGACTTAAGTAACTTTGGAAATAGGTGGAATCTGTAAGAAATAAGGTGAAAAATGTGTATAAACACTACACTACATAAATAATTTTTTCCCCTATGGGAATGTGGGTTAACACTTATGATACTGCTATATGTGTATACTGGAATTGAATTTTAAGTAAATAGTGGATTGTGGGAGTCAGTTTTCTTAATGTTGGAGTAAGAACTTACAAGTGAACAAAGAAAGGAGGATAAAATAATACATGTGGTAATGCATTAGAGTCGGAGATGTCAGTGTAAAATTATGTTTAGCTTAATAGAGATACAGGTGGTTATATAAAATAATATTAATCTGTGAGTACAGATATTTCTGTGTTTTGTCAGCAGAGAGGGCTTAAAAGAAATGACACTCCTTTAATAAAGTATATACTTAATGTCCAGATCTTGGTTTCTAATACTATTCTCCAATAAAAGGAGCCAGGGCTCCATCGAGAAATGACTGATTCTAGGTTTAGGGTGGGAAATATACAACATTAGCCCGGTTCATCTTATAATACCAGAAAATAGAGTAGTGCTACATACACAAATTCACTTATGCACACTTATACACATTCACTCTCACACTTATAGGGCTATTTTCAAAGGGACACAAGATTCAACTAGAGATCTTGATATATGGGAATAGAAGCACAGACAGAGAAGTAAACTGGTATTGGACTTTAATCAAAATATAAAATAAATACTTGTAAGTCTGTACTAATATAAACAATGATTGAATAAACAAAAACTCTTGTAGAAGAATTCCATATAATTTTTATAGATAATTTTCCCTCAAAGAAATGAAACATAGTTCTCCAGAAGACTGTGATAGTGCCTCCTTTCCAGAAAGTACAGTATGGAAAAGAGAAAAAAAAACAATTACAGTGGGGAAACCTGAGAAATACCATGTCAGTCAGATAATCAAAGTTGATATCAACAGTGGTAAGTCATGTTGATAGTATGTACCTTGGATGTGATGTGAGGCTAGTGGTACTTCACTTCTATGGTCTTCTTCTCCAAATCACCTAACCCCAATCTCCAAATGAGAAGTATATCAGACAAATAGAGGAGCATTTTACAGTACAATTAATCGGTGGTCCTCAAAATGTCAAGGTCATCAAAAACAAAGGAACTCTGATAACTGTTGAAGTTACAACTAAATGTAATATGGCATCTTGAATGGGGTTTTGGAGTAACAGCTAAAAGGTGTTTGCATAAAAACTAAGGAAATATGAATTAAATATGTACTTCATTTAAAAATAGTGTGTTAATACCAATTCATTAATTGTAAAAAATATATACTATACTAATGTTACAATGTTGGTAATAGGGGCAACTGGGTACAGAGTTTATGGGAAATCACTACTATCTTCATATTTTTTGCAATCTAAAAATATATTTGATTAAAAAAATATGCTACTTAGTTCATATGAAATAGAAGAAAGAGCCCCCAAATAATTAATACTAATATAAAATATGGCAACAAGAAACAGAGGGATATAAGAATAATTAAAATCACTCACCTTGATGAGTAAGCAGTTTTAAAACCAGTAATCAACTTAGAAGTGACAAAAAGCTTCCACATTTTTACTGTTTCAAGATAAAGAATAGACCATTCTATTTAATTTTTTATTTTTAATTTTACTGTTGAGTTTACATTTTTACTTTCAGGATCTTAAAATATGTGTTTTAAATAATATTTCCTTGTATATTGAAATTATTAATATTCATTGTAGATAATGTGGAAAATTTAAAAAATGTAAAGAAGAAAATGCCAACACCTACAATTGCACCATCCAGTCATAACAAGATTTCTTTTAAGGTTTTAGCATTTTATTTTCTATCCTTAACATTTATTTTAGTAAAATATTTCAGATATTGGGTTGGCCAAAAGTTCATTTTAGTTTTTTCCATAATATAAAAGTCACATTTTTCATTTTTGCCAATACTTTTTTAATATGGATGTTTTGAGTATGTTGAATATCTCCTGTGTGGTTTAATATTGTTCTTATTTATTGTCTTGATTCTATTGCTATCAACTTCAACTGGTCTACCCAACTGTGGAACATTGTCCAGATGGAAATCTCTAGCACAAAATTTTGCAAAGTATTTTTGATATATTTGATCAGTCACAGCACCTTTTCCCAACATGGAACAAATATTTATTTATTTACTTACTTACTTACTTACTTACTTATTTATTTTTCATTTCAGTTGTGTTTTTACCTTTCTTGAAATAGTAAAGCATAATATGCCAAAAATGTTATGCATTTTCTTCCATCTACAATATTAAAATGGCTACACAAAAATTCACCAGTTTTGATAAGATTTTTTAAATGCATGCTGATGTGACTACTGTCAAAATACAAGCAAACAAAATTGTCTTGAATGAAGTTAAAGACAACTAAGCACTATTAAAGCCATCTTACAGAAAAAAAAAACTTTGTGGCCACCCCAATATTATGTAGAATAAGCATTTCTTTATTAATATCATATTTAAGATGTTACTGTCCCATATTTAGGTAATTCTACCTCATATTGTGTTCCAGAATTTGAATACAAAGTATTGGACAAAAGTAGATTTCCAGTTGTTCACATGGAAAAGAACAGAATAATTAATAAATAATAATACAAGCAAAAAAATAAAAAAGAAAAACATAAAAAATAGTACAAGAATAAACTCTGTGTTCCACATACAACTATAAACCTGATTTTGCCCCACCCTGTATTATATCATAGAGTAAATACTTTGGGAAAATTCAAATAATTATACATGTAATTATATTAGGAAGAAGATATATAAATTATGCTTACATAATGATATTTTGACTGAATGCATTTGGTAGTCAAATAAAATGAGTTAATTAAGTCTTAAAACTATCCAAACTGATTAACAACTTAGACATAGAGTCAACTCAATTGAAAGTTCTTTCCACTTGTGAAAGAATCATTTATTCAATAAGTATATTCAAACCTATTGGATGCCAGGCATTGTTTTAGGCTTTGGGGAAAAGAGTTAAAAAGGAGATATAGTTCCTGATTTCATAGAACTTACAATCTAGTGGGAGGCAGAGAAATATATATTACATGACAAATATATGTGACTATGTATAAATATATATATTTATATGGTGATATCTATGGTACTATTGAGCAAAATGTAGAAGGAAGCAGGAAATGACAACAGATGGACAATATAAGCAAAAAAATGGAATATCTAAAAACAAAAAAATACTGGAGATCAAAAACCATGTAACAGAAATACAGAATGCCTTGTTTGATTTATCAGTGGACTGGACACAACAAATGTAAGAATCTCTGAACTTCAAGATACTGCAATGAAAACTTTCAAAATTGATAAGCAAAGATAAAAAGATTGAAGAACATAGGCTTTTCAAGATCTGTGGGACAGTGATAAAAGGTGTAATATGTATGTAATGGCAATAGCATTTGAAACCATAATGACTGATAATTTCCCATAATTAATGTCTCACACTAAAGTATCGATTCAGAATAGTAAACAGGATAAATATGAAAAATCCTACACCTTAACATATCATATTCAAATTGAGAAAAATCAAAGATAAAGAAAAAAGTCCTGAAAGAAGCCAAATGGGAGCTGAGGATTGGGAACACACCTTACCTATAGAGGGTCAAAAATAACACCTTGGTTCTCTGAGAAACCATGCTAGCAAGAAGAGAGCAAAGGGAAACATTTAGTGTTCAGAGAAAAAAGGCAACTAAATTAGAATTCTGTACCTTATAAAATTATGCTTCAAAAGTGGAGAAATAAAGACTCAAAAAAATTTGAGAGATTAAGTACAATAGAACTATCTTTGTTCATAGATGACATGTCTGTCTATGTAGAGAATAGAAAAGAATAAATAAGAAACTGAAACTAATCACTGATTATAACAAGGTTGCAGGATTCAAGGTCAATATACAGAAGTCGATCATTTCCATATAGCAGCAATAACAAGGAATTTGGCATTAGAGACACAATATTATTTACAATATCACCCTCTAAAATGAAGTAGGTATAAATTCCACAAAATATGTATAAGATCTATGAGGAAACACAAAATTAGGATGAAGAGAATCATAGAAGAACTAAACAAATGAGGAGGTATTCTATCTTCATGTATAAGGAGACTCAATATTGTCAAAATGTCTTCCTAGCTTGATGTATAGCTCTAATGTAACCCCAGTCAAAATCCCAGCAATTTATTTTGAAGATATCAACAAACTGATTCTAAAGTATGTAAGCAGATGCAAAAGACCAAAATAAGCAACGTAAGATTGAGGAAGTATAAAATTAGAGCACTGGCACTAACTGACCCAAGAATTAGTATAAATTCACAGTTATGGAGACAGTGTGATATTAGTGAAAGAATAGGCAAGTAGATCAATAGAACAGAAATAGACCCATGTAAATACAGTGAACTGACCTGTGACAACAGGAACAAAGGCTATACAATGCAGAAAAGGTAGCATTTTGAACAAATGATTCTGGAAGGACTGGACATCCATATGCAAAAAAATTTGAATCTGAACAGACCTTATATCTTTCACAAAAAATAACTCTAAATTGATCATAAACCTAAATATAAAATGAAAAATGATAAAACTCCTAGCATCTAAACATAAGAAGAAACCTTGGATATAGCACCAATTTTTTGATACAATACAAAAAGCACAATCCATTAAAGTTGATGAGCTGGATTATTTTTAAAAATAATTAATTATTTTAATAAGGTCCAGCCAATTTATTATCTGGATTTTATTAAAATTAAGCACTTCTGTTGTGTGAAAGTTGGTGTCAAGAGAATGAGAAGACAAGCCAAAGACTGGAAGAAAATGTTTGCAAGAGACACATATGATAATGGAATGTTATTCAAAATATACAAAGAACTTTTAAAACTCAGCAATAAGAAAATGAACCACCTGATTAAAATATGAGCAAAAGACCTGAACAAACTTTGAAACAAGCAACATAAAGGGATGTTCAACATCATATATCATTAGATAAATGCAAGTTAAAATGATGAGATACCACTACACACGCAGTAGAATGGCCAAAATCCAAAATACTGGAAATACCAAGTACTAGCAAGTATTTGGAACTCATATTTATTGCTGGTGAGAATTTTACAAAGGAATCTAATGAACAAAATAAACTGATGAACAAAATAAACTGACAAAAAAAATAGAAACAGAGGCGTGGATACATGCAACAGACTGACAGCTGTCAGACGGGAGGAGGAGGGGAATGAATGAAAGAAAGTGAGGGGGTTAGCTGAAGAATATACAAGTAGAACCCATGGACACAGACAAAAGTGTAATGATGGCCAGAAGGAAGCAGGTAGGGACTGGGAGAAGTAGGGGAAAGGGGGAGAATGGGGACATCAGCAATAGTGTCAACAATAAAAATAAAGAAAAACAGTACAAATTGATAGGTATAAAATAGTCACAGAGATGTAAAATGCAGCATAAGGAATATAATCAATAACATTATAATAACTATGTATAGTGCCAGGTGGGTACTGGAAATATCAGAAGGAACACTTTGTAAACAATATGATTGTCTAATCACTATGCTATATAGCTGAAACTAATACAAAATATTATTAAATGTTAAAAAAGTGCACGTCCACTTTATCAGTTTGACAATTTCTTACTAACGCGTACATTCTCTTATTATATTATTCAGCAATCGCACCCCTTGGTATTTAACCATGTAATTAAAACTTATGTCCACTTAAAAACCTGTACATCAATGTTTATAGCAGCTTTATTCATAATTTCCAAAAACTTTAAAGCAACGAAGATGTCCTTCAGTGGAAGAATGGGTAAACTGTAGTACTCCCAGACAATGGAATACTATTCAGTGCTAAAAAGAAATGAACTGTCAAGTCACTAAAAGACATAGAGTAAATCTCAATGCATGTTACCAAGTAAAGGAAGCAAGTCTACAAAGGCTACATGCTGTATGAGCCCAACCAGATGTCATTCTGGAAAATGCAAAACTATTGAGATGATAAAAAAATAAAAGAAAATTCAGCAATTGCCTGGAATAGGGGAGGAGGGAGGAATTAATAAATAGGAGGATTTTTAGAGCAATGACACTATTCATATGATGCTCCAATGGTGGTTACGTGTCATTATACATTTGTCAAAACCCATAGAGATGTACAACACCCTGAGTGAACCCCAATGTAAACCTTGGACTTCGTATGTTAATGATGTGTCAATGTCGGTTCATCAGTTGTAACAAATGCATTACTGTGGAGCAGGATGTTGATAGTGGGGGAGGTTGTGCATGCATGGGACAGAGAGTATATGGGTACTTTCTGCTCAGTATTGCTGTGAATAGAAAATTTCTCTAAAAACAAAGTTTATAGTAATAAAACATGAAATGGTATTGCTGAGTTGGGTAATGAAATATTCAGATAATAATAAGTTAACAAAATTATTTAATTTATCAAAATTTTAAAACAGATATTACCATAGAACATAAAACCATAAAATGTAGAGATTGAAAATACAATTTATTTTAATATGGATTTACCATTGGGTTTACAGTTTATATAAATAAAAGACAATAAGGACTTGTTAGTTTTTCTAAAATGGGAGGAGGATTGCGATTTCAGGTGGTATTAGCGATTGAGACAAAACAGAAGCAGAAAGCAAGTCTTGCAAATGTTGCCAGGAAATCGAGCAGATTTTAAAGGAAATTTGACCTGCCATTTGAGGCAAGGTTTGTGATTTAAGGCTCAGATGGGTTATGTTTTATTCTGTAGTTTAAAGGCTATGGGATCAAGCAGTATATATGATGAGGTGCTTTTACTTTATTTTTCAGATTTATAGACTTTCTGAGCTGAGGACCTATACATGAAACTTGAGCCATCCTGAAAGTTATGAAGAAATTATTCTTTCATTCAAAGGAAAACAATGTAGAGAATAAACAGTCATTGACAAATTCTACAGGAAGCTTTAAGCAGTTTCTTTTTCTCTATCTGGTTTGTTGTTTTCCTTACCATGTAGTCACTCCCACAGAGCTCTGCTTTTTTCTTCTTGGTAGTGCCAGTGGGCTGATGATGTAGAAGTGTAGAGTGCTAAGGTGATGGAATTATCAGAGAAGAAGTTGTCCTTAGCTATATGTATTTTTATTTGGGTATCTGTATACACAAACCCTTTTCTCTTCTTCAGATCTCACTCACCATCATTCTAGAGTGATATAGAAAATACTTGAATCCATTCATGTCGTCCTTCATTCAATGATTATTTACTGAGTACTTACTTTGTACCACATGCTATTTTAGAATATAATATAAAACAAATGAATCACTTTGCCCTCATGGAGATTATTGTTGACTGGAACATATAATGATAAGAGCTAGGAAGCGATTAGAAAGTGGGCATAATAAGAATTTAACTTTGAGAAGTCAGAGAAAAACTGTCCCTAAAGAAGTGAAAATTAAGCTGAAGCCAAAGAAAAAATAGAAGTTACCATATCTGATGGAAAAGACAGGGAAGAGTATTCCAGGCAGAAATATTCAGTTAAATATGTTGGCATACATAGGGTTTAATATGAGTTTACTGTCAACATACAAAAGTAAATAATAGAATAATTGCTTTCCCAAATACTACAACTGACTTTGCATTAAATGTATATTTCAAACTTTAAAATTATTAAGTTTGCTGTGTCAGGGACGTGAGATAATGAATAGGTCTTTTTTTTCTTCCATTTTTCTCAATAGTTAAAATATTTCCATATAATATGAATATTTTTAAAGTTAAACAAAATAATTGTTACTGCTACTGTATTTTACCAAATAGCTTGTATCTTTACTACTTTATTAAAAACAGTTTAGCATTCAAAATATTATTTTTATTCAATGTAAACTAATTTATCTGAAAAATACTACATTCTTTTTAAAGTCCTAATTTATAACTTATACCATTTCTTGGAACAGAGAACATTCTTATAAAAAAAGGAGGATGCTATACCCTGAGAGGGACCTCTCGACCAGTCAGAATGCTCATTATCAGTCCAATTATCCTCTGATAATTGGCCTGCCTGTGAAAATAATAGGCTGGGATGATTTAACTCAGTGCTGACATATTCACAGCATCCTACACACTGCATTCAAAACTTCTTAACTTTTCCTTAAATAATGGAAGAATCTAAATCTAGCTGTTAGAATATTTTATTTGCTCAACATTTAACTTCCTGTGAACATTAAGACTCTGTTGAGGCCCAGGGAATTCTTCTTATTTGTACTAAACTTCACAATGTTGGCAACAAATCTTACATAACGTCCAACTTTCTTATTTTGTCTGTATACAACATGTCCAAAAGAACATGTCTCCTGTCTTGGACTCCATAAAATTTAGTCAAAGGATAACATACTTAGAAAGGAGTCACTTGGCTTGTAAATGCTTACCAGCATATCAGCCCTTCTAGATGGCTGGCTGATGTCCAAATGATTCTAGGGAATGGCCAATGAGAGAAATTATGATGACATTTTACAGAGGCTAAGGTATTTGTGTGTGTGTGTGTGTGTGTGTGTGTTTCTTGAGATAATTAGGTTGCATTGGGTTACACTCATGGTATAGTGCTTTAAAGTTTCCAATGTGAGATTCAAATGTTCCCAGTTTTTAACATCTTGTGCTCCTGAAAATTTGGTAGCAGAATGGAGATGTTTTCATCCTTTAGATCACTTTTTTCAGTTGCATAAATTTGTTTAATAAATAGTTCATGCACTGGCCAGAAACCAAGTGGACAAACTGTACTCACTAACCCTTTATTACTTGGCTCCTTTGTCTAATGACCCAGCCCATTATTAGATAATGAAAGAGTGTATGAGAAAGTGGGAGATTATTTATGATGGAAACAAAATGAAACTAATGGGACAAGATTTGAAAGCTGTGATGCATGAAAGGTGCTATGCAGGCAGCTCTGGCACCATGACAAATACAGATAAAGGCTCAGTGGGAAGCAACAGTGTGAACATGACTATGAAGAAGAAAGAATGAATTTCCTGAATGAATCCTTGCCATCTGGTGTTTGTTTAATACACAATGAAGGTCAAATGGCTACTGATCCTTTTTTCTATAGTCCATTGACTACAAGAATGAGAAGAATCAATGAGTTTATCAATATGTCTGGAAATGACTCACCATATGATCTGATTGAGTCAATAAAACTGAAGTAATTTGTCATTACTTTCAAATGTGGCTTGGATCTATGACTACAATTCTGTATAATTTTTAGCCAATTTTTTGGATCAAATATGACTTGTATTTTGTTAAGATTAATAGTTTGATACATTTTATTTAATAGGTATATATGCTTTACTGGGAGGGCCAGGAGAAAGTCTGTAAAGCTGAATTTTTCTCCTATTTTCAAATAGAACTGTTAAACATTTATTTCTGTTGGTTGGTGGTAGATTAAAGAAATCTTTTTTCTCACTTTGCCTTTTCTATATATGAGATTGGATACATACCTATTTTATGTAATTATTTGTTGGAGACATATTAACATAGTGAAATTTGTTTATTAAGCATTATCTGTAAACAGCATCCACTTAGGGAAAGTCATATGTAAGCTGAACATAACATGTTATGTAACCTTCTCTTTCCTGCAGGTTGTTCCAGTAATGCACTTCCACAGTATGATCTTGGAACTCTAACCCTCTACTGCTGAAGCTGCAGGGTTTTCTGTTGAGTTCTTTTCTAAAGACTAAAATAAAAGACACTTTTCTCACATTAATATTTCTCAGCTGCCATGAAAACAGGGATAGAAGAAGCCAAAAATAGAGGAGCCAGCTGTGGGAGGCTGCCTTTTCTTTCCTTTTTTTTTTTTAGGATAACTCAGAAAAGTCTTTCAAATTTATTCCATAAAGAGTGTGTTAATGCAAATACTGTTTCATGTGTCTTCATGCTATGCTTTAGAAGCTGATATACACACTCAATTGTGACACAGTGAATGTTATGTGACTCTTGTAGAGGTAGTGGAATTGTTAACCTTGTCTCTGGGGTAGATTCATTTAGTATTCTACATCTCTTCTCTTTTTGAAAAGACTCTGTATAGAAGCTGGTTAATTAAAGTAAGAGTGGAGCAACTATGAAAAAAAATTCACTTCTTTCTCAAGTAAACTCAGTGTGTTTCATTCTACAGACCATACATTGGATTTTTGATCAGAATTATTCCCTGGAATGTAAAAATATTACATGTTTCCCTGATTATATAAAATTTAAAAAAACATGAATCACCCATCACCTCAGTGTAGAGAGCCATCACGTTTAATGTATTGGCTTTTGTGTTTTTTCTATCAATTTTTTGTTACTTAACTGAGGTAATACTATAAATAAAATTTTATATCTTGATTTTTTAATTAATATTTTATTCAAATATTTTATGTTCATGAAATCCTTTCTGTTATGCTCATGCCCAGTCACAACAGCCACACCTCACCTTTCCTTTGTGTCCCCACTGTTCTGTGACAGTATGTTCTAACATAGCACCTTTGGTGTCGTGTTGTGTCTTTGTATTTACCAGTCGTGAAAGCATAGAAAGCAAGAACTTACATTTTAAATGTCTTTTGCAATATCAAATGTAAGAGACTACTGATTAATGGTATAGACAACAGCAGATATTCACCTGATCATTAGAATTGCCCACAGGGGATATTAAGACATAGGACTGATACAACAGCAATATTGTGAAAGTGTTTCCTGTATTTGGTAGGGATTTGGATTCTACAAGATAAAAGGGGACAGGGGAGAAGGGGTTGACTGTGGGAGAGAAGGGTGGGCTAGGTGAAGGAGGGCAAAAGGGAAAAAAATTTGGACAACTGTAATAGCATAAACAATAAAAATAAAGTAGAAAAAAATAGATGGATTCTTAAAACTCCAAGATACCAATATTCTATCTGGTTAACAGATTAACCATGTAATGGTTGGGCATGCCAGTAGTGAAGTATAAAATCAGTGAATTTGTATGGTTCATTGCTGGGGATAAAATGATGTTGACTTTTATGCCCATCTGGTCAACAATTTATTTAAATTAACATCATTTATACATGTGTTTATTTTTCCCAGCTTTATTGATATATTTTTGACATGTAACATAAGTAAGCTTAAGGTATATGGCAAGATGATTTGATATACATATGTATTGTGAAATGCTTACTATGATACATATGAACACATCCACCCCCTCACTACTTACCATTTTTTGTACATGATGGTAACTTTTAAGATTTACTCTCTTCACAACTTTCAAGTATACAATCCAGCATTGTCCATTAGTACTATGCTGTCCATTAGATCCCCCAGAACTTATTCATCCTGTAGCTGGAAGTTTGTCCTTGTTGACCAGCAGCTCCCTGTTTCCCCACACCCTGTTTCCTCCCAAACACCATTCTAGTCTGTGGATTGGGCTTTGTTTGATTCCACATGTAAGTGAGAACGTACAGTGTTTGTCTCTCTCTGTCTGACTTATTTAGCATAATGCCATCAAGGCCCATTCATGTTGTCACAAAGGTAGCCTTTACTTCTTTAATATGAAACTGACCATTATTTAAAGAGATTATATGCATTCACTAGTCTTCAGATGCCTTTTGGCAGCAAATACTAGCAAAGTAGGTTGACAGGCTGACAAGGCTATGGATGATCTGCTTACGCTTTGAGATAACTTAGAATATAACTGGATTCAATTGAGACTTCCAAATCCTAAAAGTACAGAAATGACTTTCAAGTTAATTGCCTTGAATTTTCTCAAGGTGAAAGGTGCAATAGAAATGTCAGAATGTGAGTACTGTTATTATATTTTCTGTTATTAACCAATAGCTTTGCCTCTTATGACTCATTTATTCAAAGGTTAGCATAAAACTAGGAAGCAGTTCTATATTCAAATTTTGAATAAAGAAAAAGTAAATTTAATATTTATTCAGCATATATAATTTTTTTCAAATCCATGAATTTTAATTGTATTGCTATTTTGCCTGCTCTTCTTTTTGAAACAAAAAATATGTGGATACATATTGTTTTAACTGGTGTACATTGGGATTATGCAAATAGCAAGTGACTTCAACTATAAAAAATCTTTATTACATATCATTTATGCTTGCTTATGATTTTTTAGGATGTGATCCATTAGATTAAAATATAGTTCTTTCCCTATTGTCTATGTGTCCTCTTCCTTTGAATAATAAAGACTGGCATTTAAAAATATGACTCCACAAAGAAATATGCTGATACCAAACAACTTAGCAAAAGTATTTGTCTGAGTCATTGGATTCTAGAAATTCTCTATGACCCACAAATGCTATGATCTCATTGAAGATACTACCTTCTCGGGTAGTTTTTCATCTCCTTCCACTGTTCTTGATACCTACTATAAGCTTAGAATAGTAGGTCTTAAGTAAAAAGTTCATAATTTCCATTAAAAAACAACTATAAGAGATAGTTAATTTCTACTTATGAGATTAAATTTTATTAAAACTGATACATTTTTCCTTAAGCCCACCCTGAAAAACATTTATGTTGGGAGTATGGGTTATTAATTTGTCACATGAAAAGCCACAAAGGTTATCAATTCCATTTTGAAGCATCATTGATTTGAGTTACCTGTACACTTGTGTCTCCACATGTAAATATTTTAAGGTCATATTTCCTCAAAAAGTATGTATGTAAGTTATATCAGAAGTAGTTGTTTATTATTTTTTATATTTATTATTATTTCAATCATTATCATTACTGTTGTTATTAGTTTGCCCCTGGACTAAGCCCAAAAGCTGAAAGTTCCACAGTTCTGTGCCCTGGAAGAAATTATTGGTAACAGAGTCTGATTACTTTCCCTTATATTTCTGTACAACTTCACTCTTTAAGTGGTTGCTGAAAGAAAACGACTGAAGGCATAGCTTACTAGAACCAGAGTGGGGAATGCTGGGCATGTGGTCTGGATAAAGCTAAATACCAACCTAGGATTTGTACACTGAATAAATCTGAACTCTTTAACTCTCCTAGAAACTGTCAAACTCACCTACTCTAGCAACTATTAAACTTTAATTCATTTCTTTTTCATGTTTTTAGAAATGAGAAATGGGTAGAAAAGTCAGTGGTGTTGAGGAGGATTTGAATTCTTTAGGCATTTAAGGAAATTCTACTAAAATTGACATAAGTAAGATAAAACAAACTTTGATTTTTCAAAATATGAAATTTGGTGCACTTTAACTACTTTTAAAATTTCTTTTTTAAAAACCCTTAAAGGTAAACTACACATAATTTAAATATTTTGAGCTACAATTCAAGACTCTTATGCTCTGAAGAGTGAAATTCTTGATTTATGAATATTGGCTGTATGGAAATGTAATAACCTAAAAGAGACTGTACTATCCCTTTGCTAAGAATTTCTATTTTTTCTCTTTTTTTAGTTGTATTGACTTAAAGAATTGTCTACATATTTTTAAAGAAAGTATTAAGTGTCACTGTCTCATGTGAAAAATATGTGTGTGTGTATTATTGTCTTTTCAGTAGTCAGTTGAGAACCTAGTAATATATGAGGTCTGGCTAGAAAAAGTCCAGCCATTATTAGCATAGTGAGAGCAGTTTATGTGACATTGATGTAACCTGGCAGCCAAGGAAAGCATACTGGAATGTGTGTGCGAGAACAATGATGACTTCACTGTACTAGTCACTGGTGCCTATAGATGCTTTGAGTGATCATGTGTGCAGTGTGGCTGTCACATTCAAAGTGACTGAGTGAGTAGAGCAATAAATCAGCATCAAATTTTGCATTAAGCTTGAACATTCCTCTGAGGAAACTATTCAGATGATTCAGAACCACCATGGCTATGGGCAACTGGTGATTAGCAGCTTCATCACGATAATGTGCCTGCTTGTGCATCATGTCTTGTGCATCATGTCTTGTGCATCATGTCTTGTGCAGAGTTTTTTGTGAAACCTTAAATCGCCAGATGTTTTAGTCCCAACTAGAGCCTAGATTTGGCGCCTTGTGACGTTGGGCTTTTCTCAAAACTAAAGTCACCTTTGAAGGGAAGAGATTTCAGAGTGTTGATGAGAATCAAAATATGATGGGGCAGCTGATGGTGACTGAGAGAACTGTGTGAGGTCCCAAGGTGCCTACTTTGAAAACTGTATCAAGCAACATGGCCTATTAAGTGAGGCATCATTGTCCTATGCACAATATTTCTTGTTTCTTACATCTTCTTCAATAAATGTCTCTATTTTTTATAGTATGTGGCTGTATACTTTCTGGATATCACATATTTCTCCTGAAAATCATTTTGCTAAACTATTGGATGGAATCTCTCAAGAGCTTTGTTGGAAGGGAGAGTAAATCTCATTTTAGACTCAGATTGAAATGAAAAATATTTCTTCCTGGGAAATTATATATATACACACATATACAGATATACCATTAGCTTTTTGTTTGCCTAATGTTTGTCCAGCTAGGGCCCCACCTAATGGGCAAGCAACAAAATGAGCAGAAGGATTTCTAATAGCACAAAAGGTTTGTGTAGAAAGATGGCCAGAGAGGACCAGATAATTAACCCCAAGAAGTTGGGTTCAGTGCCCTTATTGGGGAGATTAGAGAGATAAAATAAGGTCACTTATCTTGTATAGAACAAGACGAAGGGGTCAAGAACTTAGACACGAAGAGAGAGAAGAGAAGGAGAAAGGATATGGTGCTACTCTTCACTTCCTACTACGTGACAAAGGTCAAATTGATGGAACTTCTGAACTTTTAAGAGATGATCTTTCTTTACTGAGATTAAATTCTCAAAGTCGCATTCACGGAACTTCCTAAATGTAGCAATGCACATTTCAGAATGAACTTCTAAAGCACAAGGGTCCTCAACTCTGTGCTGAAAGTTTCCCAGCTGAATGAAACAGCAGTGAAATACTCTGAAATCCATTTGACCAAAACTGTATCAAGCAACATGGCCTATGAAAGACAACTTTTAAGGCTTCAACTTTTCAAAATGTCAAAAGACATCCATTACACATAAAAATAACACCTATTCTCAGTGAAATATAGCAACAGATCTGATCAACAGTACCTATAAACAAATTCAGAGAGCAATGCTTTTTGTCTTATGTAATGTACTTCTTTCAGCTATAAATGCCATAGGGATAATTTGAGGTAGGAGCACAATTTTAGACAGTCTAAGCATTTTTTAATGACAAATACTTTAGTTCTTCAACAGTTCCATGGAGGATCCGATGGATATGGAATTCAAATCAAAATGATACATGAGGAGAATATTGTATTTGATTTAATGGCTGATTTTTATTCTATTCTCACCATTGTTTCATTTAGATTCATAAAGCCTTTTTTGTGTTTTAATAGAAATATGGCCATGGAAAAAGCTTTTTGAGCTCTCACAAGCTGTTTTTATCAATATATTTATTATTTTGTTGTATGTTTATATGTATCTATAAGTATAATCTCAACACTTTCTATTCCATGATATTAAGGTTTCTAGGTTCTAACTTGAATTGAAAGCAATCAATGGGGACTATATGGTGTTGAGTAACAAATTTAAATACTCTTGCTATTTACCACACCACAGATAAATTAATATGTATAGGTAATTTGGGGAGGGAGGAATATGGATTTTATAAATGGTAGCACATTCTGATTACCAAATTTTTGTTGGCTTTTCCATATAGCATTGTCAAATCAGATCCTAAGAATTAGCTACTATGTTTGTCAGAAAAATGTCAAAAAGTTTGGAAATTTATGGAATTGAGGAAAGTACATTTTCTCACCAAATCTGAATGGAAAACAAGCACAGGGATTTTACACATCTCCAGCAACATCGACAGTAACAAATCAGGTTTCTTCCCTGGCTTGTTTGGGATGTATGCAAACCGAGTTAATATAGTTCATCATTTTCACTAGGGAAAATTTTATAACTTCATTTTTAGAAATGAATCCAAGTGCAATTCTCTCCCATCTGAGTGACTAAGGCAGTGACTTTCCCATGGTATACTGTGGAGAAGATAAAATATCAATGAGTCACAGAAGCTTTTGATCAAAGCACAGATTTTATTCTACACAGTGACTCATTTGTGATTTTTCTTCCCCTTTGCCTACCTAAAGTGTTTCATTCCCGCTTACTCTAAGCAAGGTCTTCACTGTACTATAGACGGAGTTAAGGACCCTAGAAGAGAACTTTTTCCTACGTGGGTTACATCCCAGGCTTCTCAGGTTCTCCCTTCTTTAGATAATAAAGCTAATGTCATTCTCAAGTCTAAGGTCTGCAATTGTTTTCCAAAAATTTTAAGAGATTGATTATTGTAAAATCAGGGACAGAATTGGTGGTCTGCTACTGTGGATATTTTTGAGGTAATTACTGAGCTTGTTTCTGTGTACAAAGTATCCCTTCATCTTTGCTCATGTCTTTATGACAGCCTCTGCTTCCCAGGAGACTCAGGTGGGCTGATGTCTAGGTTAAGCTGTGGTCTGTGGGTGTGTGCATGGTGGTGGCTGTAAACAATTTATAATAACATTATTAAGTTCAATGAACAATTCTCTGCTATTTTGTCACTCTTAACATATTTTGAAAAACAATGTCCCAAAATAAGTGGTGTAATTTACTTTTCCAGTAAGATCACGCCTATTAATAAATGATACATAAAAATGTCGTTTTTCTCATCTGAGAAATAGGGTTTAAGTAACCAGGATAGGCATATAATTTTTGGTTTTATGTTACATGGTATGACATATTTTATTTAAGAATCTCAGGGGGAAAACGGAGTTGGAAAGGACCATAAGATTCTTCTGAGGGTTGTGAAGCTGTCTTTTGCATTATAAATAGGAAAAAAAATAAAAATGCCCATGCTTCATCCTCAGGTCATGCAAACAATTACCAAACAATATGCATGAAAACTCTTAATTTTTTTCATTCTTTCATATAACAAACTGTATAATTTCTCTCCTTTATATGACTAATATATCCTTCTGAAATGTATAGTAAAAGAAGATAGGCAAGGTTACTGATATTCTTTAAGGTCACATAACAAGATTAAAGGCAATGCAAAAAGTAAGCTTTACTTATATTTTTATATGATATGCACATTAAATATTTCTTAATTATAACCATTGATACAACTTATAAAATCTAACCAAATGACTTCTGAGTGACATAGAAAATAGCCTCTAGTAATAGATACAGAAATATGTAAATCAGCTAAACTCAACTGTATGCTAATTGGCCAACACACCTCTCATTTAACCAACAGTGAGCTATCATGCAAGAATCTGGAAATCAAATAGTAACTGTGTAGGTGTAAATGCATCTCTCAATTAATTTTCCAATAATATATAATCTCTAATAAACAGAAACTTGGAAAAATAAACAAGCATAAGGGAAGAAGGATGTTTTGTAGAGGGGGGGGTTTGTGTGTGTTTAGATGCTGTAAAATTTTATCAACCACACAAAACATGACAAAAGCAAACTTTGACTAAGGTTTTGAGCACACAGTGATCTTTTTGTTTCATTACAAATAAATAGTTTTCTTTTTAACCACTAACCATAGTGTTAAAAGGTAAAAATATTTACTGTGTCTATTTTATTTAAAAGCAATTCTATTTTTCCCATAATCACTACATTATCAATTTGAGTAGTTTTTCATGTATTTATTCTTATATATTGACTTGTTTTGGTAAATATGTATATTTATATTATGTATACATACATGTATACTTATTTTTCTAATATGTCATTAGAACTGTGCAAAATTTCCATTAATATAGTATGAAGAAATTATTGGGATACATTAAAGTAAATAAGAATAAGTGAAATTATGATTCTTCCATGTTAACATCTGCACTATAATCATAGATCATAAAGCTCAAATGATTATTAGAGATATTTTAATAAAATATCTCTGCTTTATAGGTAAAGAAATTGCAATTATGCAATATGTAACTATCATATAATTAGCTATATCTATTCAAAAATTTTACTCAGTGTTTTTAAACTTTATGTGGTACATAAAACACTCAAATGGAATTAAACCAAATTCCTGATGCTAAAAGCCAATGTTGTTTCAAAGATGAAAAACTATTAAAACACTGGACACTATTGACAAAGTAATAGACTTCTTTCTATTTTGTTCTAAATTTGTCCATCTCTAAGTTTTATCCTCAATAGTATCAGAGATTTGTAGGAATCGATAAATGTTTGACTGTATGTCTTCATGGTTTATTTGTTATACTATATTAAGATAAAATTTTAAGATGTAAAGGCAATAGCAGTCAATATACAGATCATAGACCTGAAACTGTAAATTTTATTTTTGTACCAAATTCTTCGTATAAAACTTTTCCACTTTTTATGCTTTAATCTACACAGCAGAATCCAGAGAGAGCACCAAAATTTCACTGACAATGTGGTTTTTACTAGTGTTAGAATTATTGAAGAATTTCATCTTTTGTCCCTTCTTTATACTTTAAGCACTTCTTATGAGAGGGTTTTGTGCTGATGAATTTAGTAATTCTAACTTACACAGACTGTGCTTCAGAAGTTGCAAAATATTGCAGGCACTATTACTGATTTTTATTTCATACATGTATAGTCAATCACATATAAACTCACTGAGATACCAATACTATGAATAGGCATGGTAAGAAATGTGGACCTTGGTTAAAGATCATAGTAAAATTCTCTTCCTTTAGATCCATTAAAGACGTACACCTACCTGGTACATTAAAAATGTTTGTAGCGTTTATTAACAACTATTGGTACTTGTATCACAGAGAAATTTGAAAGGATCAAGTGGTTTTTAAGTGACACTTGCATGGTGACAAGTGGACTAAAGAATGTATTTACTTTCAAATTGCTTAAATATCAAGGGCAAACTGGTTGGCAGATGACACAACAGATGTTAATTCCAGTTCTCTCTTCTTCCTTCCAACTCACTGCAACTGGAGTCTGAGGGTGCTGGAATAGTCCAGTCAATAGTTATATCCTGTCTCTAGCAATTAGAAATACTTCTTTTGACAAAAAAAGTAAGGAAATAAACATTTATTCAAATACATATTAGAATTTTTTTTTGGTGAGGATCTCATAGATTCTGACACTGCTTAATATATGGGCTTAAGTATAAAATATTGGCACTTAAATGGTATTCTCATGTTGAGTCTGAAAACATACTCTCTTTGCTTATACAAATACCTTTAAAAGAGGGTAATTAGTGACCAGTGGCTAAGAAGACCTCTGTGTTGAGAGGTTATGCCTAAGCCTCTTGAAGATTCTCCATGTAAACAAGTCAGACCACATCACTCATTATCCCTCCTTTGTTTACTTGGAGAAAGGTTCCAACTCTTTAATGAGAGGATTACCCATACTTCAACTCTATTGAAAAAGATTAATTGATATTTTCCTGTTGGAGGTTTCACCACTTGGCTTTGGCGTCCACTCTCCTATTGTCACCGCAGCTGTGATCAACAGAGCAAAGTTGTCCAAAGGTTATCCAAACTTCACAGCTTAGCCTTGCTCAAGCTAATTATATTGTGTCCTGGTCTCACGGACTTTGAGTTGCAAGGATTTTTAGCTTGTTCAAAGAAACTAAATTTTAAACTTTATTTGCCTGAATAGAAAATTGTATGACTAAACTCTGAATATTTTGGACAATTTTGCTGACTGTGTTGTAGACGCAGTAGAGTACCTACTCAAAAGGGAATATTAAAGCATGGAAGCAAACTAAAAATCATAAATTTTCCCACTATTATATATGAATATATACACCATTTTTAAAACATAATTTCAATATCTTACTATCTTCTTGGGAACTCAATATAAAAAACAAAACCCTGCCATTTTGAGATACAATTCTGTGGTAGAAATCTTTATAATTTTTCCCCAAAAATGTGTGTATTATGGACATATGGCTGCATATTTGGATAACACCATTTGCATTTTTCAAACTTGCATTTTTTTAAAGCACTAGCTTGGCTTTTGCTGTCAGAATGGCAAACTGCTACTATATTCATCTAAAATTCCTAGTTTAACTCTTTGTCACTTTACATTCTATGTAATGCTAATATATTCACCTTGTTAAAAAAGTAATTGAATATGTTGGAGGAAGTAAAATAAGAAAGACTTTTTAACCCATAAAGTTTAATAATAGGAGGAGTCACGTCACATTGTGAAAAAAAAGGATAGTGTCAAAATTTGATCTTAGAAAAAAATGCTTTTGAAAATTACTGTGGGGAAAAAGCATGTTAAATAATTTTACTTAAGATTAATTTCCTTGAAGGATTTGCAGTTTTTATGATTCTCTAGGTTTAGTTTGTAAAAGCAGTTTTAGTTCCTGAACAGTCAAACAAAACACACTGGGACACAGAATACCACACAAAAGGTGATGAGAAAGTAAAGATAATAGCAATCTCTGACTTAGTAACTCATGTAGATTGTACTTTCAAGAGAAACACATTTTCACTTGCTGTATGCTTTCTAACATACATGCTTAAATTTTATGATGCAATATTAAAAGTGACAGATATTGTGTGCACGGCCTTGCCAAAGCATTTCAGCACATACTTACCTGCAGTGTGCCACAGCCCCCAAGAAACTATCTGAATCCAGAGTCAGGTACTCCCTATGGTTGGATAAGTTACCTGTCTTACATAATTCTTACATACCAAAAATAATGTTATCGAAAGGACTTAGATATTAAATTCCATGAGTACTATAAATCATACTTTCAAATTGACATCACCAATAATCTTTTATTTTCATATAACCACCCTAAAGGTCCATGTTACAGCTTCTATATATGTTAAAATATGCATTACTTACAGTTTTGCAATATTGTCCATATATTTGGACATATTGCAGACATATTTGGACATATTGTGGACATATTTGGAATATTTCAGTTTTTCTCTTAATTGACACTCTATATGGCTACTTACATTCCCAAGCCACTTTGCTCTGCTTCTTTCAAATCAAGTTTTTGCAATATCTTTATCTAATTGTTATTTATTTATTAGTTTCAACAGAATTATTAATTAATTAACATGTGATGAAAAGATAAAAATAAATACCAGCACATAAATTATGCTATTGAATAGGCACAAAATTTATTGATCCTAATGCTGGCAAATACAGTTAACCTTATTCATTTGGATGAGTATATAAAATAGCATAATAAAAACTATTCTACCACAAAGCATAATAATATGACTTCTGTGTTAGCTATTTTGCCTTTAAAACTTAAATGCATATTCTAACATCGAACATATTGATACTTTAAAATAGTCCTCCTATAATAAATATGACACTATCACTCCAAGTTCAGGCTGTCCTGTTAGGTGATTAGAGAGTAGGGGTGTAATCAGAGGAAGTCGTTTGAAAGATAATCTTTTTTTTTTATTCTCTTCCTTTGAAACACACAGATAAGGGAACTATGAAATAAGCAATACTTGCTGAACTGGCTGTTACATAATATGTGCTAAATAATGAAGTACTGATACTTAAAAAGTGATCATCTATCTCTTTAAATATTGAGGGTGTCAGAACACATACATATTCAACTGCCATAGCTGAGGTCGTTCTCACCACTAATTTAAAATATTTTTAAAAGCATATAAGAAAACACCTTTAAGAATTAGTTATTAAATCCAAAACAGACAGGTAGAACTAATATAAGTTTTTAGTAGATAAACCTCTCATGAGGTCTTCACATTGTTTTAAAGAAATAAACCACAAGCCACTATTGAAAGATGATAAAATATGATCATATTGTAATAATGTATCTTAAAACCAAATGTACTGAATCCGGCTATTAAAAGGCATAACTAAACAGAAGGAACACAAGACTTAAACAAAGTGGAAGACAGCTGTCCAGGAATTATCAATTGCTAAATCACACAGATTGTGATTAAATTTTAATGTGGCTTTTAAGCAAAGATTTGCTTATCAGAGAGAAAGAATCCCAGAGAAAATATTATTATTGATTTCATCATTTTAGATGTAACTGATCCTTTAAGTAATTTTTTCTTGCTTTCAATACCACTTTTAAAAGTATCTGCTTATACTGGGAAAATCACTGGATGGTATGTTCATTCAAAATTCTAACCCAAATGTATAAATTGTTCTCCATGCACTCAAAGTCACATCTGTTAAAAACAAAACAGCATTCAATCTATTGAATAAAAACCACACAGAACTGTAGAATAGTGATATAGTCAAATCATGTAAATTAAATGACATTGAAAATGATATTTTCTATTGATTTTTTTTTTCAGAGAACTCAGTGTTTGTAATTAAAATGCACTGACTACCTTTCTGTGACCCATATTAACAGTAAGGCCAATAGAGCTGCTGGAGCACCACACCAGGGACAGGCTTTAGAGTCAGGAACAGGGAATAAAAATAAGTTTTTTTTCTTTTTTTAGAATAATGCCACATTGACTATCTGGATAAAGTCTATATAAATCATTTTATAGATAAAGTGAATTGTTAAAACTGAGAAACCATTATAGTCATTCTGTATGTTCTAGTGGGCCATAATTATTTCACTATGTGTGAGACTATTAAAGTAAAAAATAATTTAGTTCAGTTCCCTAGATATGAATCAATATTGGTATCTAGAAATTGGCAATAAATTTAAGAAATAATGTGTATTGAGTTATGAAAATTATATGTTTATATCTGTCAATTTAGCAAGTGTACATTGAATGCCAAGTAAGTTCCAGACACCAAACTAGGTACCAGTGTGTATTCATATATATTTATATGTTCTCATAATAAATGAGCACCTATGGACTTGCATATAAAGCATGAATACTGATTCATTTTTTTCTCTAATGTATATTGTCAAGTAATTTATTAATTAGTCAATGTGAAGTTAACTGAAATATCTATAAAGTCAAGCACAAATAACACCTCTTTTTATTACAAAATCTTTTATTACAAAGTCATAACCATTTAAGTCTGAAATGTAACAATATCACACTCAAGCACACCATACAACATTTTAGGTGAAATGTTCAAATTAAAACTACAAATTATTATACCCATAGTATTACACTACCAACCATACGCAAGCAGGTGTTACTTCTGCTGGACCCTGTATAACACTGTATCTCCTTAAAAGACTATAAGTCTTCCTATTTTTAGAAATATAGGACATGACTTTTAAACTGAATGAGCTTTAATATGGCAAATATATATGGTCAAAATTTTAATAACTCTCCTACTCTATTTTTAATTTAACTTTTATTACCCTATTTATCCCATTGCATAAGTATTCTCGATTGATTGAATTAATATTAGTCCAATTGGTTATTGGCAACACAGAAAAGCCAAACTCAAACTATGTCCATGTGTCCCAAACATCTGAAGACAGAGGTACAGATATAGATATATAGGTACTCTTACAGACATAGGCATAGATATAAGATGATCGACTGACTTTTTTCACTTTTTAACCCTGGACAATTAGACCGACTATTATTGCATGAAACTACATGTTTTGCATATTCTAATTTGTGTCCTCAGTTAACAGAGGCCTAAGACATTACACATCATTCTACGGACATACACAGAGTTAAAATAATTTCTTTTCAAAACAAACAGTATCTGCGTTCATTTACCCTTGTAGTATTTTCTGATTATTTCAAGTCAGTACGCTGTATTGACAAATAACTGAATTCTCACTTTCAAACAAATCACTTTGCTACTGATAAACCTACACCAATAAAGAGACGTAAAACTCGTAGATAGTCCAACACAGACTGCAATCGAAAAGCCACACTTCCCTGGGTTATATTGGCATTTATGTAAGTTTTTGTTTGTGTGTTTTTTTGTTGTTGTTCTGTTAGGAGGGGGAGGGAAGTGGAGAAAATATTTTATCACTTACATAAATAATTTAAATATTATCAGGGACATTAGATGTTATGAGTCTTCTAGTAATTATAACAATATATTATTTGCCTTTATTTCAACTTTTATAGAAATAAACAGTTCTCGTTTTAATTTTGTATCCCAAATTCGAACTTTTCATGTTATAAATGTTTACCCAGTTTTATTAGGGACATTTATCACTTAGACTAAAATCTTTCTAAATCTTTTCAATTTCAAAAATATCATTATAATCATTTAGAAATCTAAATTCTATTTACTAAAATTCTTCTGTGAATTAAATAATGTTGAAAATACATGTTTACCTATATTACAGAAATCTCTTAGTCAAGTACAAGGCCAATTAAGGAGTCTTACTCAACGGTGTCCATAGTGTCCTATGATTGAGTAGCATACCTACAATCACTAAGGGCTGATAACCATTACATATCAGAGGTAAACCAGCTTATCTTCCATGGTCTAGAAACGTTCCATTACTTAAAATTAGTGCTTTTATAAATACTTGCTTAATCTATTTTAGAAGTAAGGACACCAAAATTCCACTTTTTAAAAGATTTCTAAACCAGTGGAAATTCAGACCCTATTATTTTTTAAATGAGGAGAATTCAAGATAGTTTCAGTTTTCTGACTAAGTGTTAAATGTTAAGGAGATAAATAAATGTTCAAAAAACATCAGAGAGTCTGCCCTGACCCCTGTGCTCAGTTGGTTGGGTGTTGTCGACAAAACAAAAGGCCGCTGGTTGAGGGCACATGTCTGGGCTGTAGGTTTGGTCCGGTCCGGATGCCTATGAGAGGCAAACAATGGATATTTCTCATTCACACTGATGTCTCTCTCCCTCTCTTTTCTCCTTCCGCTTTCTCTAAAAATAAATAAATTAAATCTTTAAACATATATATTGGAGAGCTTATAGAATTGCAGGTTAATTGGAACTATCAGTCACGTCTCCTTCTTCCTTATCAAATTATCTTCCAATATAATCTATTACAAAATTTTATGTATCTGCATCAGTTGTGAACCTCAGGCTTCAGTATCTTTTTCACTAAAATGCAGAAACAACTCGTTCACTTTTGCTTCACCCAAGGGAGGTGGTCATTTCTACCATTATTTTAACTTAAGTCATTTGCAATAGGTTTAATTGAAAATGTACATACCTTCTTGATGGTAGTGATGAGAAACAAGCAGAAGGAAGTAGAATTAGTCAATTTCTTGATTATTCATTTAAATAAAGCATAAAAGCAGAGAAAAACTATTCTCTGTTAAAGAAAACTTCAGCAGGTTATAAATACTTATTATCTTCAGTCCTTGATTTAATGGGTAATTGAAAAGAAGGCACTTCAACTTGTATGTGAGTGTGCTATAAGCAGAAGGAAAAATGAGGTGTTGCTTTCTGCCTTTCTACCTACACAGTCAACCTCTCCAGGTTGAGTCATATCACATGACCACATGGTCTTCTTGAGTTCAAAGATGGAAGTATGAGAGATAAAATGAAAGGAATTGCTTTGGGAACATCATTAAACTTTTTCCCACCTCTTGGTCATTTTATCTTTTTCTTGAGCTGGTTTTCATTACAAGTACTATATAAGTTGAAGCCCTTATCATCTTGGTGAAGTTTTACTAACATTAACAACAGTAATATCTAAAACTTTGGAATAGCATTTATGTGATCTATGCTGCACTGATATTAACTCATTTTATTCTCAAAACTTAAAATCTGTTCGATTGTGACTTGGCTGTCATTGGATGTTGTGTGATGTTTCCAATTTCAACATCACAGGGTTAATTCTCAAGGGCTGGAATTTATGAGAAGCAGCAGAGTAGACTTTTGAGCAAGAACATGGGAATTAGACATATTTGTGTGAGAATATGCCATTATTCAGTCCATGACCTAGAGCAACTCATTTTGCCTTCCTAAGTCTTCACTACTTCATGTGAGAAATGGGCAGAAAAAAAGTATTTTACAAGGTTGTTGAGAGAATTTAATGAGATGGTATACTGAAAGTGCTTAGCACTGTGTCTGTAATGGAGTAAGTACTGAATATTAATATCAATAAAGAATGATAGTATGAAATGGCAGGACTAGATGACATCCTATGTTTTATTCACTTTTCATACTTACAAATCTTTTCATTTATTGAAGATTACCTGTCAGGAGAAATGAGACTGACAGCTTGAAAGGAAGTCAGACCCTTCAGAGTGGCCCACAGCAGAACTAGAATACAATCAGATATTAGGAAATTAACATATAGACATGCCGCAGTTTTCAAGCTGTCACTTTAGAGTATAACATTTCCCCAATGACATTAGTGCAATTGTTCAGCCTAGAGTTTTAACACATTTTCCCTTGTTTTTCTCCTGTGTTTTTTTTTTCTTTTTTGTTGGCATGTGGCATTATCTTCCCACTTAATGTGTAGACCTCCATTTGGAAAACAGACAGAGATCCTTTTCACCAATCTTATTATGCCTTGTAGATTTACAGAAGTTCTCTTTTTCCTCTCCCCTAAGATCCATGTTTGCAGATTTTCTGCAAACTATTTTGAGTTACTAATATCATTTCCTTGTGTCTTTCAGAAAGGATTTGAGTGGGCATAATTGTATTTATTTTGGTTACTAGGACCTTAATCTTTTCCTCTCCCTTGTTATAAAGATTATTGTAAAACAGCAGGTCTGGGCTTTAAATAGGATTGAATACATCTTTGAAAGCTAATACTTTATATTGTGCTAAATGATAGTGCTCTTTAAAATTGGATGTGTTATGTTGTAAATAAGGTTAAAATACAAAGAATCAAGACTTTTAGGAATCCCAGGGTCTTGTTACATTAATCTCAGGTCAGATACCGTTTTGTGAGAGAGCACAATAGTTTAATGGGCATTTATCGATTTAAATTAAATTATTAACTTTGGAGACAGTAAATTTCATACTTAAAACAGTCATATGATATTATGAATTACATCTTATACACATTAAGAGACTTAAAGCAAGGAAACCAAAGACAGAAAATATTGTTTCACATTTCTAGCCACAATAAGTGTGAATATAGCCTCAATTAAATAAAAACGTATAATGCAGCTTTCCTTGGGTTAAATGTCTTACAATTGCTCTTGGAATGGGCACTTGTTTTCCCATTATTGGCCACTTTAATTGGCTTACACTATGGTTGTCTCATTTAAAGATCACTGTGTAGTATTGTGTGCTCTTCATCTGAGTGATATATTCTACTCCTGCCTGGTCCAACAACACAACAGTTTACATATTTCTGAACTTGATCTGAAAGCTGATTTAAAAATCCATATGTATAACCCAATTTATCTGAAAATATACACACACAAGTCTGCTTAGAGGTGGCTAAAATAAAATAAATTTCATTTTGGGAGACAGGAAGGAAGCTGAAACAAGAAAGTGAAGATTTTGAGGTAAATGGGTACTTGCTCTGACCAAGATCGAAACCCACCTCTCCCCAGAGAATATTAGAAGAGGGCATGGAAGACAAGCATTAGAAAAATAGAATGTTTGTGCTTTTCTTTCTGGTGGACTGCATTAAATATTCAGCCTAAGGGCGGGGGGGATCAGTTTACATTACTCTTCTTGTTTCTCATGTATTGACTGACGGGTGCTGTAAACATACATAGACAAACACGGTCTTAGGCTTGCAGTGTTCCAGTGACCGAGGAAAGACGGTCTTTAATCTCCCAAAGTAATCGCACAGGATTTAGCGTACTGGTTAGGATCAGATTGGAGAAGAGGACATATGCATTCTATTTCCCACAAAACTATAGGAACTTGCCTTTGGACTTTGATTAGCAAGAAAATCCCTTCAGAGATAGTTCGGTTCCAGCAACAAGTTACTAAGGTAGAATAATTTTGTTTTGATTCTGAGGACTTGGCTGACATCCTCACTAAGGCTTTTGAAATAATAGTAGCTAAAAAATAAAGAAATACTAGCAGAAAGACCCCAAGATGCACCCTTATCTTCTGAATATTGTGCTTTGTTGATGGAAAACCACCAATCCACAAGTCTTTGATTTCACTAAGGGCAGAATATAAACAATCGGGGAGAAAGAACTGACCTTGACTTTGAGATTAGACCCAGTATTTAAAACATTCACTCATTCATGTTTTAGAGGTGTCATTATAAATAAATTATGACTTTATACTGAAGACTAGGAGACTCATTTTTCTACACCATAGGCAGTGATTTGGCTGAGACTATGTCATTCTGTGATCCTATCACCCACTACCTTTTTTCTCACTTGAATTGTACTTTTGGCTGTCATTTGCGCTTTTGAATAAAGGCTTACATTGGTGAAATATATCATAATAGCATATCTCCTTTTCTTGAGTTGATGTACAAATCAAAGAGAAAGGATAAGGCCAACGCTCCCTTTGTCCTTAGAGAAGTATGCCATCTGCATTTTGCTTATCATACTCGGTTGGGAACAAAATTTTAGCATAAGGAAGTCATTAGTACTACCCTCAAGTTACACTGTAAATTGAAAGTACTTTAAATGCTTTATAATAGTCAAAGCCAGTAAAATCGACCCTGTATATTTTTATTTAATCTCTGTTGGATCATATGATATTTAATAATTGGTTCTGGCACCTCGTTGCAAATTATTATAACTTTGAGATTCAACAGTCCTATTGAACATATGGGCAGCACAGCCTCAGAACATATATATGATGCAGCCTCTTGAGAGGACCTTCTGTCTTGTTTTCCTTAGCTTGGAAGGGTCAGGTAAATTTTGTTGTGTCATCATGTGCTAAGATTCCTCAATCTCTGTTTTGCAGAGTAAATGCTTAATGGAACTGATTTTTCTCCCCTTAACTGTGAACACTTCCTTTTGCAAAGTCAAAAAAAAATTCATGCATCTGAAATGCAGTTACTAAAGCAGTTATAAAGCTATTCCAATATCAATGCACAGGGATTCATTAATTCAGAATAGGCTCTGTTACTTAGAGCCATACTGTATCCTGGTTTAGCTGCAGACTACAAGTTTCAGGAGTCAAGAGACCTTCCCATGTTATTGAAGCATATAATGGTTCTTCACCAATCTTGGAGAAGATGGAGAGTTGGTAAAAAATAAATAAATTGACCCCACAAAACCTTTCTGTAGTTAGACAGTCTCCCTTCAGCACTTCTGTTTTCTAGCTCTACTCACAGTAACACCCTGAGACAATATTAGGAAAAACGTTTCTACGTCAACAGCCCATAAAGGTTATTTTCAATGTCCCTGCTGCCTTGTGTCGGTCTAGCCTATGTGCCTCGATGTGCTCTTGTATTATTTCACATTAATTGTCATATTGTTTATTGCCACATTCAAACATATCATAATGTGGGCACAGTGGCAATAATTACATAGTGAGCTGTCTTTTAAAAAGGATGTCAAAATAGATAGTGGTGGATGGGGTAGGTAGGAGGTTATGATTTATACCTTATGTTGACATTGTGGAATGGAGCTGGCTCAATTTGTCTTGATTTCACTGTAATGCTTAATACTAATCTATCCCTGTCATATAATTATTTATTACTAAGAATGCTAAGCTAAAAAGCTCATGGAGGTTGAAGAAATGATTAAAGGACCTTTTCAAGCATTTACTTTTATTTCAATACTTTGATCTTACATTTTTTTAAAAGACATATTGGTGGACAAAAATATCCATATGCAATGCCTATAATCCTAATTCATTGTAAAACTAAATACCCTGTTTTGTTTAAGAATTTTTTGGACAAATATACTTTTTATATTTATGCTTGTATACATGTATGTTGCTCTAAATATGCATAAAAAGAGTTTAGAGGTTTAGAAAGATCATTTGCCCCCTTTGTTATAGTTGTAAAAATCTACCTCTCAGTGAGCTATCCTACCATGAGACACCACACTGATATTGAGAATATTCACTTGGTTAAGACAATACAAAGAATTGTCCTAACTCTGGTGATCAGCAAGTCACAGTTATGCTCAGTCCTGGCTGACAGTCTAGAAACTGAGATCCTTTCCAATCAGCAGAGTTGAGAGTTTTACTGCTTATTTGCTCCTTATCTTGGTCTGCTTGTTTGGCATCACATAAGCCAGTAGGTGGAGTGCTTGTTAACAGTAATTGAATATACAGAACTTGAACTTAAGATAAGTGAAAGCCACTTTTCTTATTATATACTGCTAAAACCATATTTATACTGAAATCTTCCTATGCATATAATTAGTTAAAAATGTTACATGAGAAGGACTGAGATGAATGCAGGACTACAGTTATACGGTAGAACACAAAGAGGCAAATTGAGTCCAAGATCAACAATCATGTGGTATAAACCTATGTAAAGGGATGCTTTTTCAAACAGTCAACTGAGTTTTATTTGCTAAGTAGATCTTAGTTCCTCTTTTAAAATTTTAGTATTTATGCTGTTCAAAGGATAAACTAGTTGATTAACTATACATGGTAAATCTTGTACAAAGAGGATTAATTACATATATGTGTTAATATAGTTAGAGTAAATTCAGCATCTTTGGAAATAAGAGTTGCAAGAGATGCCTCCAATATAAAGTACAACTTTCCCATAAGAGTGTCTTGTTTTCCTTCAGAAGAAGATTTTCAAGTATATTTAAAATCTGCAGCTTGAGACTTGCTAACTACATCACTCTAAATCTATCTATATCACACCTAAAGATGTTAAAGCAACATTTAGAACTACAAGGAGAAAACAAGCAACAGAATTTAGAAAGCAGGAACCACATGAATATAAGAAAAAAACTTTAGTCGTTTTTTAAGAATGTGAGTTCTATGATATGAAGTAGATGAAAATGCAAGAGTTTAAAAAAGAATCTCTCATTCCATATCAGGAATACTCACAGATCTGATTCCATGGCACACAAGTACTGAAGATCTCAATGGCTCGAAAATACCATTTTATCTGAAAGGATTTTTGAGCAAATAATTGCACAGTATGCGATGACAAACACTGCTAAAACAGTGATTACTTTCTTTTTATTTAACTTTTTATTATAAGTATGGTGAACTCTCTTAAAATATAATTTCTGTCAGGATATTGTTGATATTTTTAAAAATTATGCCATCATGTTCTCAGCTCATATTAAATTTTGGACAGATTTGCGTTTCAAATATGACTTTTTTTCACTTTGAGTTGGAAGTGAGGAATGGAGGAGAAGGCTGAGCACTGTTGACTGAATTAATCAGCCAAAGCTTTATGTGGTAAATAACTCTTTGAAGCATGCAATAGCTTTATCAAATCAAGCAACTGCTTACCACTCTCTGCCTTTTCAAACAATATTGATAGGAAAAGTGAACCTCTTAGGTCAAAAAAGGGTGAGAGAAAGAATATTTATCATTAATTAAAAAAATAAAATATTACATTTTCTATTTCTCCTCTGAAGGAAAAACAATTGTGATCATTTCCATGGAGAATTTTAAATCAAATAAAAAAATCTGGCCAGTAACTAAAAATGACAAATGATGATCAGAACATAATCTAGATCCCTTAACCGAGAAAGAGAACTTTTTGTAATTTTTACATTATTTACTTATTTAGTTTCAGAGAAGTAGTATTATTATTGGCATATTCTAATTCCAAGGTAAATTGCATGGTTATGGGATAGCCTGCAAAAAAAAAATTTGTAAAGGAGTTCTGTTAAGAAATAGATACCTTTGTCTAAATCTTTCCCCATGCTCATTTATTTCTTCAGTTTCTAAAAGTATCATTGTATACTTAGCATATTTTTATTTCTTGCATTTAAAAAAAATGAGTTCACTTGCTTTTTGTCAGTTGTCATTCATTCCACCTTGTTTTGCTTGCTTCAGTATGTTACTTTCCCTTAGATGTTGAGTATGTCATTCTCAGCCAACGTTCATCCCTTGATAGTGAGTAGGCAATAACCTTTATTGAGAAATAGAAACGTGTTAGCCACTGATCTCACTAAGATTATATTCTCCCTTAATAGAAGCTGTTGATAGATCCTGAACAGCTCCACGCTTAGAGTGTTGACTTGTAGAATCAAATCCTCTGCACACAAGCACAGCAAAATATTTTGGTGAAAAGTAATTATCAGAAATAGTGACACTAGTAAATTAGTTAACTACATTTCAGCATGAAGCTTGAGTTACCCCTGCCCATTCTTGTTCCAGACCTATCTGTAATCGGCAGTTCAGCTTAATGATGTCACAACATTTGCCAGGCTGTGGGCACTGAAGGGAAGACACAAAATTACTCCCATTGCACGAGGTTCCCCTCCTTTCTCTCTACGCACGAACGGCCCATCTGTCTCACTCACACGAAAACTGTTATCTTTAAAACATCCTTCTGTTATTATCATGGTCGTTCTTTAGAATCAATCTTTAACTTTAGATTGTGTTTTGGAAATCAGTTTTGTAAATTCTCCTGGATTTCATTGGCCCATTTAAAATGTTATAGTAATATGCCCTTGAAGCAGGCCATCTCACGAAAGAGCTCAAATACTGTATATTTCCATTCACTTACTGAAGGATAACCTTTTGTGAAATATAGATAGCCTATTTAAAAAAAAAATCACAACAAAGAATCCAACTCCTCCCAGCCTCTAATATTTTTCAAAGTGTGAATTGAAGAGGACTTAGAGACAGATGGGTCTGGATGATCAAGTTACCTGTTATAGTAGCACATCTGCCGGGGCAGTCAATCACTGTGATGGCTCTGACAGGTCGATGGAGCCTGAGCAGGAATGGCTAATGTAGACAGAAAAACGGCTGGGGAAGGGCAGACCTCCTGCCTGTCTCCCGGGTTTGGCTGGTCTGAAAGCTGTACTTGAATTTGCTCTGGTTAAAATTCTGTCTGTTGAACAATGATATTAGATGAAAGATCTGGGCTCCCAATTTTCTTTGAAGACCAACGTATTGAACACATATGATTGGGAATGATTCGATTAGCGCTTTCAAGCTGTCAGTCAATATTTGGTCATGTTCGGGGGGTCTGGCAGGGAGGGTGGGGTGAATACGATTAGTAAAAGGAAAGTGGGAGATAGTTTCAAAACTACATTTTTCCCAAAAGTGTCAAAAGAATGAAAAGCATTAAGAACTGTTTCTGAGATGCCTATTTCTATGAGCTCGGTATAATAAAAATTAGCATTGAATAGAACAAAGGCAAGTCTAAGAATGTCAAGAACCAAAATTAACTAAATTTATGGAGGTATGTTACTTATTTCCTCTGTATATTTGATCCTTTTCTTTTACTTTAATCATAAAGTGAATCGTATTTATCAATCCTAATACAACCAAATATTTGGCAATATCATGCATTAGGAAATATGGAGGAAGGTACTTCAAGATTTCAAAAACAATTGAAAATATATGTTTCAATTAAATGCATCATTAATTATACCACTTATATGACACGTTTGTGAAAATGCAAACATTTGAAGAAAATAGAACATCAAAATATCTATATTCCTTCTAATGACTAATTAATCAGTTATTAAAAGTGTCTAACAGTAAGGCAGTACCCCCCTAAAAAGTTCTAGCTCTCAAAAAATACCTAAATGGAAGGTAATGTCAGGAACTGTTACCACCCATCAACATCTAGAAAAGAAGTTACATTTTTAGTAAAATTTATGTATTTATGCATGTATGTATGTATATTTATTTTATATATGTATGTATACTTTATATTTATTATTAGAATACATATATTTACATATTTATAGTAAATACATGTATTTCTTTGAGAAGTGAAAGAAAACTATTTCATAAGATATGCATTATTATTACCCCACTGTAGAATCACAGTGAGCAAACATTACTGAAAAAAGGGCAAAATGTTAATACATGCAGAACTGCTGTTAGTAGCGATTTTCTCCACAATGCCAAACTGATGGGGATTCGTGAAAGAGCCATTAAACAGATGCGTTGCTTTTCAATACATTCTTCAAGTATTTTTGCTCCCTCATCCACATTTTTAGTAAATGATGCTAAATGTTTTCAAAATATTACTATATTGGCTTTTTTTACTTGAATTTTTTAAGTGGACTCATATTTAGCAGCAGATGGTTTTAGATACCAGAACTGAAATGGAGTTAGTTATTTGGGTTCAGACTACAACACAGTTTCATACCTCAGATTTATGGGACAGGAGAGACCAGAGAAGTCAATATTTTCTTTAAAAATTTCAAAACAAACTCAGGAATAGGACTTTCCCTAAATAAGAATTATTTCTTATTACAAAAAAAAGTTGATATTTTAATTCTTCCTAATAAAATGTTAAGTCGAAATCTTTTAAAGCATAACGTGATGTTTTTAATTGTAGTTTTATAGAAAAAAACTTTGTTTAGAAAACCACTGTCTGATAATAGCTTTGATACTGATTTAACTAAGAAATATCCTGAAGATAAGCATTTCCTATTAGATAACCTGGGACAAAAAACGAACTCTTTACATTAGCTAAAGTAGACTTATCTATCTCACAGAAACTATACTATAGTTAATAAATAAAGTCAATATTGTTTTTCTAGGGAATGGAAAGAAATTTTAATTAATGTGTTGCTGTCAGTAATTAGAGAATTGTGAATTAATTAGGGGCCTTTGCCAGTCATTCCTTATAAATATAATTCAATAAAATTTATTAATAAATTTTGCTTTAATATTATTTTTTGTAATCCATCTATTCATCACTAGTGCTGACAAATCAGGAAGAAAAAAATGAGTTTGGGAATGACTTCAGTTTTTAGCATAGGTCAGAACATTCTGTCAGCTGGGACTCATGTTGCTCAGAATCACCCAGCTCTTCAGGGAAATAAACATTAAGTGACTTACAGGAACAGAATTCTCTGACTAGGGCTGGGGCTGGGTGGAGGAGGGGGAAGATGCAACAATAAAAAAAATAAAAACATAAACTTAAAACAAAACTTCAAGTATGAAAATCATTGTAATATGGCAATGACGGTGTTTGGGATAGGTCCATATTATAGGTAACAAAATTAGGGGTTCCCAGGGCAAGGTTTCATCCATTCAGAGCCACTGTCATTTGTGTGAGGCAAGAATGATCTTTTAAAAATGAGC
>PVIA01000848.1:221430-348526 GCA_004024845.1 Tonatia bakeri
CTACAGGATTATCTTACATCACACCAAGTTTTCATGCAAGTGATACCAAACCCAGATTTGGCTGTCTGCCACTCAAAATTCAATAATCAAGAGACAGGAGCTGGTGAAAGAAAAATAGTTTTATTCAACAGCTGGCAACATGAGAAGATGGTGGACTCATATCACAAAGGCCATCTTAGCAATTGGGCATGGGCAGTGGTATTTGTAAGGAGGAGTAAGGAAGAGAAAAGAAAGGAATTGACAGGAGGGGCTTGAGAGTTCTCTCTTAAGGGGACTATGTGCAAGCCAATATAGTCTGTTCATATAATTGGTTGAAGGTCAGCAAATATCCCAGAGCCAGAATGTCTCAAGGTTGGAGTCTGCTTCTTTTGAAGTTAGTTCCTAAAATTCTTAAAAAAACAGGCTGTTAATCTGCAGTTGTATATTATTTAACAGGTCATCAGTTACAGAAATAATGTTAAAAGAATGGTTGTAGGGTGGGTTACACATAGAGAAATTATTATTATTTTTATTTGCCCAAAGATCTGAAGAAACATTTGAGAATGGAAGAAGGTCCAGCTGGTAGAAACAGTGAAGTATTTATGCCTTTTAAGAAATGTTGGTGTAGAAGACCTTTCGGACCTGATCTGTATGGATCCCAAGGCATGGTATTGGGATAGCATAGTGTATGGTGACTACAACTGATTCAGACATGGAGCAAGTGACAACTCACAATGAAAACACCACTCCAGAATGGGGCATGGGAGTGGGAAATGGACTGAGGAAGCATATTTTTGAATAGGCAGGTAAAATTTTTTGCCTCAAGAACAAAGCTAAAAGTGGCCATGCTCTTAAGTGAAGACCTCTGTGAAATATCAAGGTCTCATTTTTGGTAGGGGAGATTGGAGCAGGTCAATTTAAGATGATAATGTTTCTTCACTGGTAAAGAGATTTTAATGATAGAAATACTGTCTCTAAAATAAAAATATTTTGTGGTTCTCTGGACCAGAGCTTCTTAAACTTTATTCCAAAAAATTTATGGAATAAGAGTTTTCCATGAGAAACACACTCTGGAGGGCAAATAATTCCTAGCTCCTCAGAAAGCATGTTTGAATGCAATGAAAATGTTCAATGTCACTAATTGTCAAAGAAATGCAAATTAAAACTCACACTTGTCACAATAGGTATCATCAATAAATCAACAAACAGCAAATATTGGTGAAGATGTGGAGAAAAGGGAACTCTTCTGCCCTGTTAGTAGGATGCAGATTGGTACAGCAACTGTAGAAAGCAGTATGGAGATACATCAAAAATTAAAAATGGAACTGCCTTTTGACCCAGCAATTCCACTTCTGGGGATATATCCAAAGGAACCCAAAGCACTAATTAGAAATAACATAAACACTCCTATGTTGACTGCAGTATTATTTACAATCTCCAAGATATGGAAGCAGCCCAAGTGTTCATCAATGGATGAATGGACAAAACTACTATGGGATATTTACACAATGGAATACTACTTGGCTGTTAAAAAGAAACTTTTACCTTTTGTGACAACATGAACGGACCCAGAGAACATTATGCTAAGTGAAATAATCCAGTCAGAGAGAGAAAAGTACCATGTGATTTCACTCACATGTAGAATCTAATGAACAAAATGGACTAACAACCAAAATAAAGACAGACTCATAGATGGAGAGCAGGATGACTGCTATGGAGGTGGTAAGTGGGTGCAGGGATCCAGCAAAAAAGAGAACAGGATACACAAACATGGACAATAGGGTGGTTATTACAGGGTCAGGGCATACAAGAGGGATAAATGGTAGAGGAAAAAATACAGTAAAAATGTTCTTACACACCACACACAAAAGTATTATAAGGAAAGTAAAAACAAATACAAGTTTGAAGAGACAAAAAAGTAAATAAAAATTCTCACTTTTCTTAATGAAAAGCTAGTTGATGTATTTTAAATTTATTTTTGCAAATATAAATTACTTATACTTAAGTGTACAACTGCATGTTTTGCTGTATGTATATATTGTGCAATGATTACCCCAGAGTAATTCACATACCCATTATCTCCTTTTTGTATGTGTGTGTGTGAGAACACTTGGGATCTACTCTCTCAGCAAATTTGAAATATACAGTACATTATTATTAATACTATTTTAAATTATTGTCCCAGTTTTCTTGAACTATTGTATAACTATTATATGACATTGTGTAAGTTTAAAGTGTACCATGTGATGATTTAATAGACATGTATATTACCAAATGATTACTACAGTCAGGATAGTTAGCACTAAATTCATCTTATAACTGAAAGTTTTTACCCTTTGGTCAATATCTCCCCTTCCCCCCACCCAACCCAGCCTCTGGTAACCACTATTCTGCTCTCAAAGCCTCTACTTATAGAACTGACCTTATCACCTCTATTTTTTAAGTTAAATTATTCACAAATTAATAATAGATGAAGTTTAAGTTTTGAACTCCTGGCTCCTCTGCTTTTAGCTGAAAATTTGAGCAAGGCATTTAACTCCCTTATGCCTCAGTTTCTCCAACTGTGAAAATGAGAAAATGAGAGTTTTGAGAATAAAATTATTTATTTCATATAAAGAGCTTAATTTATAAGTGCTCAGAAAGTAAACCTTTGCTCTTGGCTTTACTACTAACAGCCATCTTTCTGATTATCTCAAATTTGTTTGGGGTACATCCACATGTTGCATAAGATGCTGAGGTTGAGACTCACTGCTCCAGAGCCCTGGACTTTCAAATACTTGACATAGTGCCTATTTCACAAAATTGTGGGAATTACATAAGGTAGATAAAAAATTTCTCTAACAAGTTACTCTGCTAAAGTAGAGATCCTTTGTTATAATACAATTTCAGGATCCTTTTCCAGAATTTTTTTCATTATTCCAAATTACCACAAACTACTCTGGATGTGGAAACCATTTGCATCAATTTAAGGCTGTGGTTCTGGATGACCTGGACTGTGTACAGTGATGCATGCTCATTGATGCTGATACTGCTGCCAAGCTAATTGGTCAATAACTCACAGTTTTTAAAATGAATCAGATCAAGTCGAAATTACTTCAGTACCTATTTTATATGGCTCAAATGTCAAAAACGTACTTTTCTTCCTTCTTTCTATGCTAAAGTGATTATAGATTATACAAACTATCAGATATAGAATTCAAATTACTGGTTATAAAAATGCTCAAGGAACTCACAGATAACTACAAGGAACTGAGTGAGAACTACATCAGCAAGAAAAAGGGAATAGAAACTATAAACAACAGGAAGAAATGAACAATAAAATCTCAGATATAAAAAACACATTAGAAGGAATTAAAAGCAGGCTGGATGAAGCAGAAGATCAACTCAGTGAGTTGGAGGACAAGGTAGAAAAAAACACCCAGATAGCACAAGAAAAGACAAGAGACTCAGAAAGAATAAACAGGTGGTCAGGGAGCTGCAAGATAACATGAAACATAACAATATCTGTATAATAGGGATACCAGAAGGAGAAGAAGAAGAGCAAGGGATAGAAAACCTGTTTGAAAAATTAATGATGGAAAACTTCCCTAATTTGATGAGAGAAAAGGCCACACAAATCCAGAAAACACAGAGAGTCCCAATCAAGAGGAACCCAAAGAGGCCCACTTCAAGACACATCATAATTAAAATGGCAAAATTCAAGACAAAGAGAGAATCTTAAAGGCAGCAAGGGAGAAACAGGAAGTAACATACAAGGAAGCCCCAATAAGGCTAGCAGCTGACTTGCCAATGGAAATGCTCCAAGCCAGAAGAAAATGGCAAGAAATATTCCAAGTAATGAAAACCAGAGGCCTGAAACCAAGATTATGCTACCCAACAAGGCTCTAAATTAAATGGAAGGCCAAATAAGGAGCTTCCAAGACAAAAGGAGTCTAAAAGAATACACCTCCACCAAACCAGTTCTGCAAGAGATGCTAAAGGGAGTGCTTTAAGAAAAAGAAGGAAAAGAGTGAGAAAGAGAGAGAGAGGAACACAGGTACAAAAAAATGGCAATGAATAAGTACCTATCAATAATAACCTTAAACATAAACAGATTAAATGCTCCAATCAAAAGACATAGAATAGCTGAATGGATAAGAAAACATGACCCACATATATGCTGCCTACAAGAGACCCACCTCAGAACAAAAAAGCTACACAGACTGAAAGTGAAGGGCTGGAAACAAATATTCTAAGTAAACAGACAGGAAAAAAAATGCTGGAGTAGCAATACTCATATCAGACAAAATAGACTTCAAAAAAAGGGCCATAAAAAGAGACCCAGAAGGTCGCTTCATAATGCTCAAAGGAAGAATCTATCGGAAAGACATAAACATTGTAAATATATATTCACCCAACATAGGAGCACCCAAATACATAAAGAAAATCTTGGAAGACTTCAAGAAAGATATTGACAGCAACATACTCATACTGGGGGATTTTAAAACCCCACTGTCAAAAATGGATAGATCTTTCAAACAAAATATCAACAAAGATATTGAAGCATTGAACAATATCTTAGGTCAAATGAACTTAACTGATATATACAGAGCCTTTCATCCCAAAGAAGCAAAATATTCATTCTTTCCAAATGCACATGGAACATCTTCAAAGATAGACCACATGATAGGAGACAAAGCAAGCCTCAACAAATTCAAGAAAATTGAAATCATATTAAGCATATTCTCCAACCACAAGGAACTGAAACTAGAAACTAACCTCAAGGAAAAAACTCAAAAACACTCAAACTCATGGAGATTGAATAGCATGCTATTAAACAATGAATGTGCCCTGGCTGGTGTAGCTCAGTGGATTGAGCGCAGGCTGCGAACCAAAGCATCGCAGGTTCGATTCCCAGTCAGGGCACATGCCTGGGTTGCAGGCCACAGCCCCCAACAACCGCACATTGATGTTTCTCTCTCTCTCTCTCTCTTTCTCCCTTCCTTCCCTCTCTAAAAATAAATAAATAAATAAAGAGGTTGAATTAAAAACATATAAAAAAAAACAATGAATGGGTCAAGAATGCGATCAAGGAGGAAAACAAAAAATTTCTGGAAATGAATGAAAATGAACTCACAACAACCCCAAATTTATGGGGCACAGCAAAGACAGTCCTGAGAGGGAAGTTCATAGCAATACAGGCCTACCAAAAAAAAAAAATAGAAACATTTCAAATAAACTACCTAAGCCTACACCCATAAGAACATGAAGAACAACAACAATGACAGCCCAGAGAAAGTAGAAGGAAGGAAATAACCAAGATCAGAGCAGAATTAAATGACATAGAGACTAAAAGCACAATTTTAAGGATCAACAAATCCAGGAGCTGGTTCTTTGGAAAGATAAACAAAATCAACAAGCCTTTAAGGAGGTTCATCAGGAAAAAAAAAGAGAGAGAGGACCCAAATAAACACAATCAGAAATGAAAGAGGAGAGATTACAACTGATACCACAGAAATACAAAGGATGGGATGGTTTCACAGGAGAATTCTACAAAGCATTTAAAGAATTTAAGGAAGAGCTAACTCCTATACTTCACAGACTATTCAAAAAAATCCAAGAAAATGGAAGACTCCCAAACTCATTTTATGAAGCCAGTATCATCCTAATCCCAAAACCAGATAAAGACACAGCAAAGAAAGAAACTTCAGGCCAATATCACTGATGAACATAGATGCTAAATTTCTCAATAAGATATTAGAAAAACACATCCAGCAATACGTTGAAAAGATCATACACCATGATCAAATGGAATTCATCCCAGGGATGCAAAAATGGTACAATATTCACAAATCAATAAACATAATACATCACATAAACAAATGAAAGACAAAAATCACATGATCATATCAATAGATGTGAAGAAGCATTTGATAAGGTACAGCATCTGTTTATGATAAAAACAGTCAGCAAAGCTGGAATAGAGGTAGCACTCCTCAACATAATTAAGGCCATATAGGAGAGACCTACAGCCAATGCCATACTCAATGGGCAAAAATGAACTTTTCCCAGTAAGGCTAAGAACAAGACAAGGATGTCTACTTTCACAACTCCTATTCAACATAGTATTGGAAGTCCTAGTCACAGCAATAAGTTAAGAAAAATACATAAAAGTTATCCAAATTGGAAAGGAGGAAGCAAAACTGTCATTGTTTGCAGATGACATGACAGTGTACATAGAAAATCCTATAGACTCCACCAAAAAACTACTTGACCTGATAAATGAATTTGGCAAAACAGTGGGATACGAAGTCAATATGCAGAAATCAAAGGCATTTCTGTTTACCAAAAAAGAAACATCAGAAACAGAAATCAGGGGAAAAAATCCCATTTGATATAGATACAAGAAAAATAAAATATATAGGAATAAACCTAACCAAGAAGGTAAAAGATCTGTACTCAGAAAACTACACAACACTGAAGAAAGAAATTAAGAAAGACATAAATAAATGGAAATATATACCGTATTCATGAAACAGAAGAATTAACATCATCAAAATGTCCATACTACCCAAAGCAATTTATAGATTCAATGCAATACCTATTAAAGTACCAATGAAATATTTCACAGATATAGAACAAAGACTTCAAAAATTTATATGGCACCATAAACAACCCCCAAATACCTGCAGCAATTTTGAGAAAGAACAAAGTAGGAGAAATCACGATACCTGATATCAGACTGTATTACAAGGCCACTGTAATCAAAACAGCCTAGTACTGGTATAAGAACAGATACATAGACCAATGGATCAGAATAGAGAGCCCAGAAGAAATCCCAAGTCTCTATGGTCAATTAATATTCCACAAATGGGGAAGCAGCATAAAATGGAGCAAAAATAGCCTCTTCAACAAATGATGCTGGGAGAACTGGACAGCTGTGTGCAAAAAACTGAAACTCAAGCACCAACTTACAACATACACGAAAATAAATTCAAGGTGGATAAAAGATTTAAAAATAAGTCACAGCACCATTAAAGTCCAGGAGGAAAACATAGGCAGGTAAATCTCAGATATTCCACACAGCAATATCTTCACTGATATGCCTCCTAGAGAAAGGCACATAAAGGAAGGAATAAACAAATGGGACTTCATCAAAATAAAAAGCTTCTGCACAGCTATAGAAAACAGTATCAAAATGAAAATAGAACCAACTGTATGGGAAAACATATTTGCCAATGATATCTCAGACAAGGGTTTGATCTCCAAAATATATAAAGAACTCACATGACCCCAGTCTAAGAAGACAAGCAACCCAATTAACAAATGGGCAAAGGACCAGAACAGACACTTCTCCAAGGAAGACATACACAGGGTCCAGAGACATATGAAAAGATGCTCAGTATAGTAAGCCATCAGAGAGATGCAAATTAAAACCACGATGAGATACCACCTCACACTGGTCAGAATGGCCATCATAAACAATGCAACAAACAACAAATGTTGGAGAGGTTGTGGAGAAAAGGGAACCCTCATGCATTGTTGGTGGGATTGCAGACTGGTACAACCACTATGGAAAACAGTATGGAATGTTCTCAGAAAACTAAAAATGGATCTAGCTTTTGACCAGCAAGTCCACTGCTAGGATTATATCCTAAGAACCCTGAAACACCAATCCAAAAGAACCTATGCGCCCCAATGTTCATAGCAGCACAATTTACAATAGCCAACTGCTGGAGGCAACCTGAGTGCCCATCAGCAAATGAATGGATCAAAAAACTGTGGTAAATTTACACAATGGAATTCTACACAGCAGAGAGAAAGAAGGATCTCCTACCCTTTGCTACAGCATGGATGGAACTGGAGAGCATTACGCTAAGTGAAATAAGCCAGGCAGTGAGGGACAAATACTATATGATCTCACCAGTAAGAGGAACCTAATCAACAAAATGAACAAGCAAGCAAAGAGTAGCCAAAGACATTGAAACCAAGAACAGGCTGACAGTGACCAGAGGGGAGAGGGGAGGGGATAATGGGGGGAAAAGATGAAGGGTTTGCAGGAACACATGGACAGTAACAAGCGGGGGTGGAAAAGGGGGAAGGAGGTGGGAAGGGCTGGGGTGGTGGGGAGGAGTGAGGGGCAAAGGCAGAAAACTGTACTTGAACAACAATTACAAATGTTAAAAATATAATTAAAAAGCAAAATAAATAAATAAAAACAGTTATTACTATTTGTAACCTAAGTATTACTCTACCTAGGTATCCTGGGAAGAATGGAGCACCCAAAGCTGTTCCTTGGTCTTGACCTCACTTCCTACTTCTCTCACTGAGAAAATTTATGCCTTAAGAGTTAAAAAATTGTCATTTTTTACCCCAAAGCTAAGTCTTTACTTACTTCCCTCTGGTCTCTGTATAAAAATGTCTTGTCCTCTAAACAAGACAATTTCTCTAACTGTATTTGATCTCATCCCTTCTATTCCCTTGGAGAACTGCACTCTATCAATCTTTTCCATTGTAAATTTCTCCTTACTGTTTTTTATCTTCTAACACACAGGCAAGGTTAAGCATCTCCTATCTAAAAGTTAATTTAAGAAAGGACTAAACTATTTTTAAACCTTATTTGTGCTCTAATCATAGCCTTGTCTCTGTCTTATACTATTCATGGTTTCAAACAGATTTTCTCTCTTCAATTCCTAAATCATACACTTTACAACCCTCCTGGATTTCTTTCCTTACTACCCCATAGGTAGTAATCTCCATATGAAAATTCAGCTTCTGGTTGAATTTTGACAAACTCAATGGATAATTTCAGTCTTCATCTTTCTTAGTTAGCTCTGTAAGGTTTTCAGCACTAGTGGTCACTTCTTGATTTCCTTTCTTCCTTCAGCATGTACGACCCCAGCTCTCCTGATTCTCCTTACTATCTATTGTTAGTGAAATTTTCTTTCTCAAACTACCTGCTAAAGGCTTTTCTGTAGTGTTCCATCATCTCTTTTCTCATTTAAAATGCTTCCTCTGAGTAAATTTATTGGCTGAGATGGATCATTAGAACCATTAATATCCTAGTGTCTTCCAAATTTAGTTTTTTGGCCTCCAGAACTCTGACCAAAATTCCAGATCCACCTCACACTAAACCAGCCTGAGACAGAATCCATTATCTCCCTATCTCTAGCCTTGTATCTCTACCACTTTTCATGACATGGCTCTCTACTGGCTCATCAGCAATGAGGAGACATTTTCATTATTCCCTGTCCTTCTCCCATGGTTCAAAGAATGGCCAAATCCTACATAGCTTTACCTTCTAAATATCTACGAAATATCTCCTATCTACATTGGTTGTTATTGGGTAGTTCATACCTTCTACTCTCACTGGAAACTTTGCCTTATCTTGGTTCTTCTCACTTCCATTATCATCCCTTCAAAACCCTTATTTATATTGTTGCCAAGAGAATCTGTTCAAAAGTATGCCACTTCTCTTCTAAAATTCTCAATAACCCCCTATTACCAAAAGAATAAAAATTAAATTTCTTGGAGATTGCTTCTGGACACATTTGGCAAATATAGGACTCTGGCTTTCATTAATAAGAAGAGATATTATAAAATGGCCATTAATGGCCATTTAATGACCTTTAATGACCTTTAAACATTGTGGCAATCTAGAATGTACTGATGCAGACCCCGGCTCATGGGGTCCACCACATTGTGGATGAGATACGAGAAATTCACATGGACTACTGAGTCCTGTGGAGGAAAAGGGACAGCATGGCTTTTCTCTCAAGAGGAGAAAAAGCCTTGGCCCTTGCCATGACCAGCCTTTATTTCTTTTCTGGGCACATTACATGATGGTCCTCATTTAGTATGCACAGGTTTGCTTTAGGTGGTTAACTTTTACAGAAAACAAAGGAGATGATGCCCCTAATCACATCACAGAAGAAGGATATTTGCAAATACAAAGGGAAAAATGATTCAACTGGTTACACTCCATACTGGGAAGTTTTAGCACAGACTTTAGGAAATTAATTTAAAGATATGCAGTAAATGTTTGCTGCCTCAATTCAGGGTGAGGGAGTTTTAAAAAAAGCAAGTCTCAAAGCAGCCTAGGTACAATGCAGGCCTGATTCCCCATGGGAGAACCTATCGGTGGGTGTGGGTTCTGTGCATCTCTGAGTGGGAGCTGGGCCCATGCTATGCAGAATGATCTCCTATAGTATATTTGGGATGAGAGAAAAGTGATGGTGCAAGCACAGAACTCCTTTTGCCAAAGAAAACAGTACAGGTACCTAAAGTTCATCTTTAGGAAGGATAGAAAAGATAGGAGTTGTGGCTAGCTTCCTCAAACACTAAGCTGAAAAGGTAAAAGAAAGCCTTGCTTCCTAGAAGTCTGTATTCATAGACAAAGGGGATAATTTTTAATGTGTCCTTATTTATTAAGGTCTAGCTTGAGATTGTTTTCTTATATGTTCCAGTGTTTGACAAGAACAATCACAACTTCCCTTTGACCTTTTAGAACAGATATCCTAGAAATTGAGAGTGAAAACTATCTATCAATGTGGACTGGTGCAGGCAGATCCAAGAAAAAGCTGCATGAGTGTTAAAAATTGCCCCTAGCCATCAAAAGTCATTTATTTGGCAAACTAATCAGTTCATAACACAGGTGAAAAAAATGAGACAATAAATAAGTGAAAGGCCCTGAATAGTCATGGTATATGTTTCAAGATGATGCAGTAAGGTCATAGCATACAGCTAATCAGAGTCACCCAAAGACTTATTATGTTCATAATATGTCTTGATTATCTATTTTCACAGCCCATATCAAAATAACAGCACATAACTAGAGGAAAATCTCTGAGACAGGTTGTAGCAAGAGTAATTAATTAGATATTAGAACTCAAGCATCATAAACTTGAATGTTGGTGTAGAGGCAAATCACCTCAGTAATTGCCTTGGGTGTCTTGTAACTTTGCAAGTGGGGAGTTTCCCAAGTGATAGAGCAAAAAGAGCAAAGAATTTGAGTTAGAAAGTTCTCTGTTCTGGATCTAATTCCATTGTTTGCTCACAGTGAGGTCTTGAGTTTTGACATCTAATTTCTCAGTGCTCAATTTTCCCATCTATACAGTGGTAAGGAAAAACTGCTTTGAATGTTTAGTATGCTTTAATTTTATATTATGTGCATGGCATAATATAAAAAACCATTTTGTAAGTAAGTCTGAAAAGTGGCATTTTCTTTCATGATCGAAGTTACTCTTAATTATCTATAATATTTTAAATTAAGTGTGATATTTAAAGAAATTTACCATCTTCTCCTCTTCTCTTTCCTATGGGTACTTTCTCCTAAGGTGATCTCATTCAGTCTCATAAATTTAAGTGTTATCTATTAGTGACTGATTCAAAAATTGGTATACTCTGATTCTGTCTTTCCAAATGTCATACCCACCTGCTTCCTTAACACCTTTCCTTGAGATACTCTCAAGTTTAATTTGCCTAAAACAGAACTTTTAATTGTATCCTCAATACTGTTTTTCCTTCTGTTTTCATTGAAAGGCTATACCATACTTTGTTGTTCAAGCTAATAATCTAGGAGTCTTCCTTGATCCCGCTCTTTGCTATATACTTTATATGCAGTCCACCAGCAAGACTTGTTAGCTCCATCTTCAAAAGTTTTTTTGAGTTCATCAACTGCTACTGTCCTAGCCCAAGCCAGTCTCATTTTTTTCACCAGAACTACTACAACAGTCTCCTAATGCTAGCTTGGCCCTTCAATCCTTCCTGACTTAGCAGTCAGTGTGATTTTTTCCAAAATCATAAATGAGATCATGTCACACTCCTGTATCACCCCAAGATTCCAGTCATACTTACGTAAAATCTAATTTATTTACTCTGGCCCATAGGCTCTAAACAATTTGACTTATTCCTACCTCCAAAATCTCACTTCTTACTACCTTACCCCTAATTATGCTTTATTCACACTGGACTTCTTTCTCTTTCTCAAATACGTGTGACCCATAGATTATTTTGACTGTCCAGGCTGAGTGACGCACCCAACCCTGTGGAGGGAAAACGAGGCTAAATGATTAACAGAGCCACCAGAACCAAATGGTATGGGAGAAAGTTATTGAAAAAAAGGGATGTAAGTCACATACTCAAAAATCAGAGGTATATTGCACTATTAACATGCTAGATTTGTCATAACCAATATAACCGGTACCCTCAATACTACTTAAATGTTCAAGTGAAATGGAGCCAATAAAATTTCCGTGGCTGCCCTGGCCACATAACTCAATTGATTAGAGCATCCTCCTGATAGATCAAGGTTGCAAGTTTGATCCCTAGCCAAGGCACATACAATCAATCAATGAATGCACCAATAAGTGAAATAACAAATTGTTGTTTCTCTCTCTCTCCCTTCCTATCTCTTTCAAGAATCAATAAAATATTTTTAATTACATAGTTAAAATTAGATTTTGCTTCAAAATCAATACATATAGGCACAGTTAACATAAGCTTCTAATTAGGTATCTAAGTGGGCAAATACCATCTTGTGGAATTACAGCACTTAGTTATGTCCAAGGATCATCTAATCATTGTTGATCAGTAAAACATGTCTGTTTTCTTTCACATTAATCTTTGTGAAAAGTTGCCAGGATCACAGTCCTGTGTTTCTGAAACACAAAAAGAAGTGTCAGTGTTGTTTACAGCACTTGAGTTTTCAAAATTCCTTTAATGGCCATTTCAAGGGACTTAGCTACTTGTTCCTTGACTTTTATTATTTGATTATTAATCTTTTTATGGTTCATATATCTTGCTCTAAGAATCCCTAAATGTCACCAACAAGATCATTTTCTTTAAATGAAAATTGCAGCAAATCTTTCTTTTCATAGAAAGCTATATTCACATCTTGAATTTCAAACATTTGAAATCCAAGTAAGTAATAAATAGGAAATCTACTAATGAAAAGTGTTATTTTTAAATGATAAATTCAAAGATCAAAATAAAATGATTATTCATTGTACTTTACAAATAGCCCATCTTTGTGCCAAAAAAACCCTTTCATCTTCACAACTAAATTGACTAAAAGGCATGGTTTCCTAGCAACATTCATTGTGTTTATGACCTTTCCTCTAATCTGAGCACACAGATGTGGTTCTGAAGCTGATAAATATACATCATCCAACTTAGGCTATTCCAGTTTCCCCAGAACAGGTTGAGAGTAATAGCTAACCAAAGATGAGAACTAAGAAAATAAACATATCTTCAAAACATTTCTGAACATTTTAATATGTATCAGTATATTTAACTCCGGTTAATACATCAAAGTATAATCAAGCAACATTTATTGTGGTATTTTAAAATACAATTAGAATACAACATGTTTAGAACAAGTTATGATATAATAAAGAGGTTGTCCTGATATCAGAAAAAATATATATATTTGCACTTTATTCACAAATATATGCATATATAATTTAGCATTTATAAACAATTTGCAGCCTTTTGAGAATGTATGCTTGTATACCATTAGAATTTGAAAAATGCTTGATAAAACAACATGGTAAATTTGTTTTAAACATTACTTTAGAAAATAAGTAAGACCCACAGCTTTAGGGGAGCAAAAATTCTAGGTAATAGTTCTTATCTATGTACTTGGTATCTGTATCATCCCTATTATCTTTCTTTTTCTGTAGAAAATTAGAGATCACAAGACATCAGGAAAAGGTACTCACATCTTTGAAACATTGCTGTGTCAATTTCTATATGTTAAACACTCCAGCAAAACTACAGCAGAAATAAATCAAGAAACACTGTATCATGTATATAATCTTTTGAAGAAAAAACAGACCTTCAATGCTGGCTTATTCACCAAGAGTGTGGGAGTTAAGTGGCATTGAGCCATTGGGGCATTTTCTTTAGCATTATCTAATGAATCCCTCCAAATTTATATGTTTTGTATATCACCACCACAGATGCAGGGGTTAGTGAGTTTTGCTTATGCAAAATGAAAATAATTACAGGGAAGCTTTTAAGCCAGATGTTGGAAATCGCTGGAGACGTGTTTGGGTCAGCATGTTTGACAGAGTTTACACAAGTGGCTACTCTAACTGGCAATTGACTGCCCAGTGGACAATTAGTAATATATCTTCCTTGTTTGCTAAGTATATATTTATTTCATTTTAAATAATTGTGTCTGAGGTTAAGATGGCAATAAGAGTGATAAATTCTCTACCTTAAATCTCTTAATAGGTATGATGGGTATAGTTTAGCCAAAACAGTAACTGTTTAAAAAGAAATACTTTATTTATTCTGACATCCATATAGGATTTGTTTTGTTTACAAGTCGAAAGGATGATTTTTCTAACTGCCAAATCTTTGATCTCAACTTAAGGGTTAAAATTCCAGCTGTGCTCTTTATGACTCTCATTTTCATTGTCAACAATAATGAAAAGTCTACAGTTAGAATACAGCTGAGTGTTATGTTCTTTCTTTCTTTCTTTCTTTCTTTCTTTCTTTCTTTCTTTCTTTCCTTCCTTCCTTCCTTCCTTCCTTCCTTCCTTCCTTCCTTCCTTCCTTCCTTCTTTCCTTCCTTCCCTCCTTCCTTCCTTTATTTTTCTTTTGATCAACTTGGAGTGGACTCAATTTCTTTTTAATGAGAAAGCCCTTGATTAATAGATGAAAAATTATTCTTTATTAGTAATTATATTTATCAAAATCATCCTAGCATTAAAGGCTATAATTTTAGGAACACACTTAGGCAACTAACTATTCTGAGTTGTATTGGTCACTTATCAATGTCATATTGAAGTTTGTCACTACAAACAATCTCAAAATATCTTTTATACTTCCTAGGTCCCTAACGCCCTGTGAAATCTCAAACATCAAAATTGAGAAGATTACAACTGGTTTTGAACATTAATTAAAAAATAATTTTAAAACATTGGGAGGATTAGTTAGTTGATTTTTATTCAGAAAACTAGAGGAATGATGACTTGGATGCCTAATTTCTTTATGGTACTCAACTGCTTTACACACTGTTTCCTGTTCTCTCATTTTATTAAGCTCACTTTTCCTCTCCAATTGTGGCTGCATATTTCATACTCTAAGAAGTGCAGGCTCAGTAGAACTCCCATGCAGAATTAAAGAAACCTTAATTTTAAGCCAAATTATGTTCTTGACCCAGATCTCAGTCTTTTTTACTTATAAATCTGAATATCTGAACAATATAATTTTCTAAATTTTTCCAGCTCAAAAATGTGCAGCTGTTAGAATAAGAGTTTCATCATTCAAATGATGATCAGTTTACTATCTCAGTAAACCTTATAACCTGAGATTTCTTTTTAAGCTTAATTCTTTCCTTTCCTCTTACCTATTCATACAAAGGCCTTCAGACTCTACCTTTGGCCTCTCCAATTTCATCTATTCCCCTGAAAACAAGCCCAAGAAGTTTATATTCCTGACTTATTTCACTTCCCATCCCTCCGAGCACATGTCAAAGCATTATTGTTTAACAAAAACAGCAGGTGTTTTTGAAGAAAGACAAAAAATAAATAAATCATCAAAATCCAGCTCTTTCACTCTTAGCTCTGGGAACTTGAGTAAATGACTTACCCTCTACTAGTCATAAGTTCTACATCTGTAAAATGGAGATATTGGCACATATAACAGAGTCGTGAAGATTAAATAAGATGACATAGATAACTCTAAGTGACAGGTGTTACCAATACGTGGTAGCTACTATTATTATCATCACTAGTGACTCTGTACTTTATTATTTCTTCTTTTCCCTCAATTTATTCAGCTAGATAAATAAACATACCCTTAAGATTAATTACAAATGCTACTTGCTCAGGGTTATTTCTTGACTTCTCACAGCTTAGTGTTCTTGTTTCCTCACAATATTTAAAAACTTATTCTGATATAGCATTTTTTTCATAGATTTCAAGTTTAGTTGTCTCATAATTAGACCTTAGACATTCTGATGTTAGATCAATGCCTTAATATTTTTGTGCCCTGCTTACCTCAGAGCCCTGACTATAAGAGAACCTCAATAAATATATAAATGCTTGATTAAATAAATAATTAATGAATCAAGTATAAAATGTGTTTTTTATACTCCCCTCTATATGCCTCCTTCTGGAGCAATTTAACTTCTACATAAATCCCTAACCCACTAACAAAATATGGAACTAATCCTGTCTCTAGCAGTGGAGATAAGGACTTGTAGTTCAGAATGTGTGCATCAGGTCCAGTTTGCTATTTGGTTCCCTTTAATGATGTGTATCAGTTCTGGCTTTTCTTACTTCTGTGAACAAGTTCCTACCTTACAGTCCATAGTGAAGTATCTGCACTGTTTTGGCTAAGATGTAGCCTAAGATCTTGTATTGATAACTTCCATTATACTGAAATTCTATGTTGGGAGCTCTGTCTAGTTGTCTTCATTATAATGAGGAGTAGAGTGCTAGCAACCCTGGAATCTCAGACCAGGATCTAGCTCCTATCTGTCTAGAGCTAGCTGGGATGCTGCCAATGTTTGAATGTCCCTGGACTTTCTTTATCTGTAAGAACTTTATATAAATGTGGCTACTTAACTGGTTGCCAGCTATTGTATAACCAGACTTTTTACCAGCTCCTGGAACTCATCTTGTTCCAACCCTGATTTTTATGAAAATGACTATGTCTGGCTTTTATTCCATAGTTCCTGGACTGATTTTCCCCCTGCTTTTTCTCTTCTTTTTTCTTTTGCTCCTTCTAGTTCAGTTAATTCTGCTTTTGGAAGTTCTTTCTCAGGCATATGCATACCATCTTTCCTCATTCCTTTCCTTTTCCGTTCCCCCTAATCTAAGGCCACTTATGTCAGAAAAAGCTCCTTTTCCTTTTTTTTTCTTTTATATGAATCAAAGGAGATGGTAATCATATCTGCTAAATATCTGTTGAAAACCTGAAGTAACATTAAACATACATATGAGTTACTTCACTGCTGTCTATCTAAACACGTGTGGAAGTGCCAAGGAGTCTTGCCTTTATTCATTCCAAACCCTTAAAGAGAGGTTCTACAAGTGAATGGTTTGTTGTTTCATTTGTTCAGGAATATCTGTGTGCTCTAATCTCTAGACACAAGGCTGATATCTCCTTAGTAACTCTTGAAAAGACTGTGCAAACAACACTGACTTCTTCCCCTAGGGAAAAGGAGTCAGTGGAAATGATTCTCTTTTAAAGTTACTATTGTTATTCAATTACAGTTGTCTGCATTTTGTCCACCACTCCCCTCCTCCTCAGCCAAACCCACTTCCCTCCCTTGCTTCCACCCTCCCCCTTGGTTTTGTCCCTGTGTCCTTTATAGTAGTTCCTGAAAACCCTTCCTCCCACTGTGACCTCTCCCCTCCCCTCTGGCTATTGTTAGATTGTTCTTAATTTCAATGTCTCTGGTTATATTTTATTTGCTTTTTTCTTTTGTTGATTATGTTCCAGTTAAGTGTGAGATTACTTTGTTAATCTCTCATTCACTCCTGGATAAAGACTGAACTGCAATGTAACAGGTGTGGCTAGGAAGTTATTTAAGTAAATGTAGATTAACTTGGTTAAAAAGCAGATGCAGAAAATGAAGAGTACATGACAAGAGATAAGATCAAATTGCTAAAGTAGGGAGAATGAAGATATTCTTCATAGTAAAAGTTAGTAAAATTAGTGAGATGATGGTTGATTTAGATTGTTGACACTAGCTCACATTCACATCACCTATTTGAAAGGGGCAAAAAAAGCAAAAATCAAATGGTTTTGTTTTAAATGTTTAGTCACACTCTTAAGTACTCCTGCCTAATAAATATTTCCACATTTAGAGACCAAATTTAAATTAATCATATATTTGGGACATATTTATTTTTACTCATTTGTAAATATTTAGCTCAGCATCCTATAAAGATAGCTTATGAAGCTCTTCAAAATGATTATTAAATGTGAACAATTTAAACATGTTTGAAAATTTTATTCAATTCTGCAAAATCAGATCATTACATAACTTCTATTCAAAATAGTCTCATTTAATCTGAAAGGATTAAAGAGTTTAATTAGCTTTACAACAAACTCAAAAATGGGTTATTTTGGCTCTAGTCCCCCAAAAACTAATTTGTTTTGTTTGTTGTTTAATTGAGTAAGTTATGTTGTGGGTCTACAAGAGACTCGGTTTGGAGTAGCATGTCATTATACTTTCTACCGTGAAAGTTGCTCCAGAGGGAAATAATTCAACATTTAAACTATAAAGTTAAATTAATATAAAAATTAGAAAGTTCTGATTCTTCAAAATTAGATATAATCAGTCATACTTTAAATTTATATTCATTAAGTTAGAAGAACTATAAATCTTATGTAAAGGCTATGCAACATATTGAGATTTTTGTTGTGTTCAGTACAAAGAAGTTTCTCGTATGGCCCTTCCCCTGTTTTCCCCCATTATCCCTCTCCCCGCCCTGCATCTCTGGTTACTGTCAGTTTGTTCTCTATTTCAATGGTTATATTTTGCTTGCTTATTTGTTTTGTTGATTAGGTTCTGCTTATAGGTGAGATCACATGGTATTTATCTTTCACCTCCTGGCTGATTTCACTTACCATAACATTCTCCAGTTTTATCCATGCTGTTGCAAATAATAGGAGCTCCTTTTTTCTCTCTGATGTGTGGTATTCCATTGCGTAAATGTACCACAGCTTTTTATCCACTCATTTACTGATGGGCATAGGGTTGCTTCCAGCACTTGGCTGTTGTAAATTGTGCTGCATAGGTTCTTTTGAATTGGTATTTCAGGATTCTTAAGGTATAATCCTAGCAGTGGAATTGCATGGTCAAAGGGCAGTTCTATTTTTAGTTTTCTGAGCAAATTCCATACTGTTTTACACAGTGGCTGTACCAATCTGCATTCCCACCAACAGTGCACTAGGGTTCCTTTTTCTCACAACCTTGCCAGCACTTGTTTATTGATTTGTTCATGATGGCCATACTGACTAGTGTGAAGTGTTATCTCATTGTGGTTCTAATTTGCATCTCTCTGATGACTAGTGATGGTGATCATCCTTTCATATGTCTCTGGGCCCTCTGTATGTCCTCTTTGAAGAAGTGTCTGTTCAGGTCCTTTGTCCATTTTTTATTGGGTTGTTTGTCTTCTAGAGTGGGGTCATGTGAGTTCTTTATATATTTTAGAGATCAAACCTTTGTCCAAGGTTCATTTGCAAATATATTTACCATATGGTTAGTTCACTTTTCATTTTAATGTCGTTTTCTTTAGCTGTGCAGAAGCTTTTTGTTTTGATGAAGTCCCATTTGCTTATTCTTTCCTTTATGTCCCTTATTCTAGGGTATGTATTGGTGAAAATATTGCTGCATAGAATATCTGAAATTTTCCTCATTATGTTCTCCTCTAGGACTTTTATGGTGTCGTGACTTATATATAAGTCTTTTATCCATCTTGAGCTTATTTTTGTGTATGTTGTAAGTTGGTGCTCGAGTTTCATTTTTTTGCATGTAGCTGTCCAGATCTCCCAAAACCATTTGTTGAAGAGGTTATTTTTACTCCATTTTATTCTTTTGCCCCCTTTGTCAAATATTAATTGACCATAGAGACTTGGGTTTATTTCTGGGCTCTCTATTCTGTTCCATTGGTCTATCTGTCTATTCTTATGCCAGTACCAGACTGTTCTGATTACAGTAGCCTTATAATATAGTTTGATATCAGGTATTGTGATCCCTCCAACTTTGTTCTTCTTTCTTGAAATTTCTCTGGCTATTTGGGGTCAAAGCTGAAGAGGGAAGTTGGAGGGTGGGAGGCAGGCATTGGTGGGGTGGGGGAAAAATACAGACATCTGTACTCGAACAATAAAAAATTCTTTCAGCCCTGGCTGGCATCACTCAGTGGATTGAGAGCGGGCTGTGAACCAAAGCATCACAGGTTTGATTCCCAGTCAGGGCACACGTCTGGGTTGCAGGCCATGGTCTCCAGCACCGCACATTGATGTTTCTCTCTCTCTCTTTCTGCCTCCCTTCCCTCTCTAAAAATAAATTAATAAAATCTAAAAAAAAAACTATTAAAAAAGTTCTTTAAAAAATTATTTCAAAAGTAGAAAGGTATTCCATAAGAAACAAAAAAATGAAATTCATTTAATGCTTTTATGATATATAAATTTTTGAAATTAACTTTTACTAAATATACTATTTCATTTTCCTATGTACAAAGAATGTCTGCTTCTATTGAAAATTAAATCACTGTCTAGTGGAGATTTCTTTTAACAACATAAAAATAGTACCTAGAATTCACCAATGTCACTTTTGTAAATGTTACATTTCACCAGACTTTGTGTATGTTGTTTCTTTTTATTTTGGGGAAGATTTGCTTATTAACCTCAGAGTGTATACTTAGCTCTTTAATCATTAAATGGTCAGATCCCTTAAAATCAGATGGTTTTAGTGAGTTCTTAGTGAATCCTTACTATAGGTGTACTACTTACGGAAAGGAGTTATTAAATCTTTGAACACCTTCAAATTTTAACATATGATCACTTCCTGTGGCAGATGATACCAATATTTGTGCACAATGTATTTAAAGCAATGCAATTATAATCACAGTAACTTTTTCTCATTCTGTATATCTCCTTTAGCTTTATAGTCTAATTTTATGGTTTCAATGATCATTTGTATAGAGCCAAACTCTGGATACTTTAATCCTGTTAAGGTCCAGATCCTCATTTCCAAGTATCCATGGAACATCCCCATTTGGATGCCTTACAAACACATGTTAACTCCATATGGCCAGAGTTTAATTCATTCTTTTCCTTACGAAAGATTTTCCCTTCTCCTATGTTTTTAATTTATTTTAAAGGACTCACCTTACTCCCAGATAAGGAAGTACAAAATATAGTATGATCAGTAACCAAATCTCTCTCATAATGATTTCTCCCTCTTCCAAGACACCGGTATTATCTCATATTAACCTCTCACCTCCTCACATTAGCACAAGTGCTATCACCTGGCTCAGAGCAACTTATACCCTGCTGTCATATTTAACTTCCTAAAGCATAGCACTGAATATTTCATAATACTCTTCAAACACCTTCAAAATTTCCCCAGAAAAGGTAGCTTTGAGATTGACCTTAGAAGACAATCTTCCTTTGGAGAAGGTGAGGGAATTCTGAGCATTAATGTGAACTGAATTCTAAAAGAACAGAGTTTTTAGGGACCAGTATATGGTCTGATGTCCCTAGAGGGTAGATGAGAGAAAGAGAGAGAGAGAGGGAGGGAGGGAGAAAGAGAGAGAGAGAGAGAGAGAGAGAGAGAGATGGATCACTAACAGCAAGCTTAGGTTTTCCACCTGTTATTTAATTTACTTCAAATGATTTCATGTCCCATTTTCATGTGTCTGATTTAGTTCAAATGCTGCTTTCTTAAAGACATTTTCTCAGATGCCACCAACACAAAATAATCATTCATTTCTCTAAACACAGGCTGTATCCCTGCACATTCTGTTTTCATTATACACAGTTGTGTACATGCTTCATGCTCATGATGGTGCAGTGAGCATTCTATATGGAGAGTGTGCATCAGGTTCATTTTGTTCATTCCCCAAAACGACCTTGTAAATTCAAAAATAAAAGATGTGTTCATTTCAAATGTTATAATAAATGACAGCCATCATTGTAGAACAGAAATTAATGAAACACATAAGTCTGCTCTAAGGTAAAACTTAGACTAAAAAATCTCAAAATAGTTTTACCATAATTGAAAAAAAAATAGGAATACTAAAGAAAGAGAGGCTTTGCATAAATCATACATTTCAATAATAAAGTCATTAGAAACTTTTCTTCAGGTTTCTACTGGTCATAATTCATTACAGGTTGTTGAAAGAACTTTCAAGGAATGAAATTCAGATTAGAAAAAAAGAAGTATTTCTGAGTACTAAATTCAATCTAATGTAATAATGATTATCATTACATAAAAAGTATGACATTTTATCCTTTTGCCTTACTTGTTATTCCATTTTTGCTTTTGGGTTTGCCCTGTGTAATAAGTCGGTTTCAATTTTTGGATTGCTTTGTAATAGAATGTTCTTGCTGGGTTAAAATAGTCTTCTCATTATGCTGCAGAGTAATTCTATGTCAGGACTCTTGACTATTAATATGAAGCTATACCTTCTTTTCCATTTATAATCAATTCTCAGTTATCTCAGACTGGACTATCCATACTCCAGGAAATTTTGCTTCCACGTTTATCAACACTACTTGCAGCATATGCTCTGCTGAAAGAGGATATTAAGATTTATTACTATTTTGGTTGATAGTCTTTCTTTCTATCTTTATGTTATATTCAGCTTCCTCACAGTACAAATCTAATATGACTTAATCACTTATTCTTGCCACAAGGAAGCTGAGAGAGAAACTCTGTTGCTGAGTGCTACTGGGCTTCAATTTAACAACGTGAAGGCTGCCAGAAACAGCTAAAGAATTTAGGATAAAAAACATATACAATGTTCAAATCCTACTGCCTCTTCAAATGAAAAAAATGTATGAAAACACTATAAATTGTAAATAACTATCCCAATGTATTCCAGAAAATAAGCATAGGCTTCCTCTTGAAACATGAAATTATGGTGTAATGGAATAAGTACTCTATTTGGATATATAAGATCTAGGTCTGTGAGCATGTACTACAGGAGATGTACTTAACAACTCATGTTTGTTGTTGCTTAGTCTTGGTTCTCCCCTCCCTTTCTTTTTGGTACAACATTCTGACTTCTGTGGAACTCCTTTTCTCTATCTGAGTCCATGTGTTCAGGGTGGGGCTGACCCCCCTTCTCTTGCACAATGGGTGGGCTCAGGATACACAGGCCAATTAATGTCAGTAATGTTTCAACGAAGAACTACAGCTGCAATTATTGAAATGGAGTTATTAGATGTCTGGAGTGGCTGGTAGATATATTTGCTTTCTAAAGGAAGTATTTACCTGAGAAAAAGCAAGCAGAACAGCTAAGGCATGATGAAGACAATGGAATAGCAGCCTGAGATTAACATTTGATGAGCAGCCATAACTAGGAGATGGATGTCTTAACTTCCCAGTATGAATCAGTCAATTACATTTTCATATTTAACCTACTTCGAAGGCCTTACTCAATGTTCAAATTTTAATGCACAAGAATGAACACATTGTGAAATTTTTATTAAAAATAAATAAAGTAATAAAATTACTAAAGAAGCAATAAATTATTTATCATAACATTTAGTTTAAAACTTCTTAAAAGAAGCAAATGAATATATATTAGATGTTCAGTAAAGTCTAAGTCTAAAACTAGTTTTAGATTTATTTAAATGAAGACTAGTATCAAAATAAGTTGATTTTATATGTAACTTAATGATTTTCCATGCATTGGGGTATAATTGTTTTCAATTTAAATTAAAGATAGAATTTTTTCGTCATAATAATGATGAACTAGGTACTTCCTCTTGAATTAGATGGCCCTTTCAAAGTTTGGATGACCACCTTCAGGACAAGTTATTATCAATCAAAAAGACACTTCTATAATATAAATGTATTTTTTTAATAAAAGCACTGAGGAAATGTTAAGTTCAGCACTTTTTCTACCTAAAATGCAAAAAGAAGCAACAGTAAACCTCCCCTTCTCCCATATCTTCCTTAAGAATTGCCTTTATCTCTCATTGCACGGTCTAAATTCTGACAGTACTGGTGTGCTCAGCTTTTTACTTTATAAATTCCAAACCATGTCTTAATCCAATGAAATGTAATTATAAAATTACATGAACAGTTCTTAATCTTCACCTTAATGTAGCTCTCTGCTTCACATGACACTATTTTAAAAAATCTCTTGGTGTCTCTTACTCCCTTGCCACTTTTGAGGAGGAAAGCAGTCATATTGGAGAACCCAATAAATGGAAGAACTGTGGGTAGCATCTAGGACCTGAGACCATTAAGAAACTAAAGCTCTCAGTTCTAAAAGCACAAGATCAATATATACCTGAGTTTAAAGGGGGATTGTTATATACCTGTTAGAATGCCAAGACCCAGAACACTGACAGCACCAAATGCTGATGAGGATGTGGAGCAACAGGAACTCTCATTCACTGGTGGTAAGAATGAAAAATGGTATAACCACTTTGAAGACAGTTTGACAGTTTCTTACAAAACTAAACATACACTTACCACATGACCCAGCAATTGCACTATTTGGTGTTTACCCAAAGCAGTTAAAAACATATGTCTTACAAAACATGGGTGTGGATATTTATAGCAGCTTTATTCATAATTGCCACAACTTGAAGCAACCGAGATGTTCTTCAGTAGGTGAATGGATAAAGACACTGTAGTACATACAGAAAATGGAATGTTATTCCATGTTAAAAATAATCTTTCAAGTCATAAAAAGACATGGAGTAAACTTAAAAGCATATCACAAAGAGAGATAAACCATAAACCGATGTGAAAAAGGCGTACACTATATGATTCTAACTATATGTCATTCTGGAAACGGCAAAACTAAGGAGAGAGTGAAAAGATTAGTGGTTGCCAGGGGTTGGTGGGAAAGTAGAGGGATAAATAGGCAGGGCACAGAAGATTTTTAAGGCAGTGAAAATACTATGTATGGTACTATAATGAAGGATACATGTCATTATACATATACTGAAACACATACAGTACACAAAAGCAAGAGTGGACCTTAATGTAAATTATGGTCTTGAGTAATTATTATGTATCAAGCAGGTTCAGTTTGTAACAAATGTCCAACTCAATGAAGGAAATTGATAATGGCGGAGGCTATGCATATGTCGGGCCGGGAGATATATGGGGAACCTCTGTTCCTGCACTCAATTTTGCTTTGAATCTAAAACTGCTCTTAAAAAAAAGTATTAAGAAAAAAAGTTTATTTTCCAGGCAAGTCTCTTATGAAAATCCAGCCCTGGTCAACACCTAGGTTGTATTTTTGCAGAGGATCCAGTTAAATTGTGCATATCATCCAGATTCACAGGTATTGTGAGATAACAAATTAATTTTTTATAAGCCATTAAATTTGTGGTAACACTGCTATACAGAAATAGATAATGAAGATTATTGTGTCTTCCCTCAGTGCCTCAAATACACTAGAAATCGAGTTTTCCTCATAACTGTGGACATCTCATATAAATCTCTTTGGTGGGTTTTCTTTTTTACTCTTGCTTAAAGTGTGGTATTTCTCGGGTATACCTTATCCACTTGCAACTCTACTGGCCCTCCCTAGCAAAATTTGCTCATTCTTTGTTATTTAACTTGATTCAGATGTTGATCATTTAGGTATACTTTAACTTCTAGGGACTCTATTCACATCTTTGAAACTTTTTACTTCAATACCTTATGAACAACCCAAATACATTATTAAAAAATTTAATAGTTAGGAAGAATCAAGCACTCTGTAGGAAAAGTTTGAAGAAAAATTAATAATCACTTAGTAAAAACCCCTAACATTACAGGTAAGGAGATTGAGATGGAAAACTTTCTGGTGATATTCATGATGCATTATAGGTGACACTATTGAAATGATTACTTATTAATCATTTAGTTGATAAATATCTACCTGAGGTAAAATGATAATGATGTTAAATTGGCTACACTTAATTATTCACAGCATTCTTACAGTTGTTATCCACACAATATCTCTGTGAGGCAGACTGGTCTAGTAGTAATGTCTTCATTTTATAAATTAGAAAAGGAAGATACATATAATAAATAGGAAAAACAAAAGTTAATACTGGGCATGGTGTCTTAAGATTATAACCCAATAGCTAAAAATACATGAAATGCCAAAACTGGTGCAAGAAAACATAAAATGGTCAATAGACCATTTAAAATGGAACAGACAAATGAAATTGGTGTCAAAGTTGCCCCCTCCTATTAACAAAGCTTTGTATGACATGACAGAATAAATCCACAAAAGTTCAACTAGTAGTTCATATAATAGTTTATTTCTGATTAGGTCAAATTGCTCTAGTAAATAAAAGAGAATAGATACTGGCCAGGTTCATTTTTGGAGCTGATTACTATTGATACAACACTAGGTGGGGAAGTTACAACAAAAGTAAAATATAGGATAATTTTTATTAAGACCCTTGATATAAAAACTCTAAATAGAACATTAGTACATGAATTGAACACAATTTTAAAATTATGAACCATGATTAAGTAGCATCATTCCAAGAAATGTATGGTTGGTTTAATATCAGAAAATGTATTATTGTAATTTACTACAATAATCATCTAAAAAAGAAATATCAGATAATTATACCACTCAAGGCAGGAAAAAAGCATTTAATAGGGTTCAACAATTATTTATGATAATAATCCTTAGCAAGCTACAAATAAAACTTCTTCAACCTAATAAAAATTATGTGCCAAAATTCTGCAAACAGTTTATATTTCCTGGAGAAACTTTAGATGTATTTCTCTAAGGTTAGTCTTAAAGGTCAAAGCTAATGTAATAAAAGTAGAAAAATAAATAAGATATTTAAGAATTTGAAGGAAAGTTAAGAAACTAAACATTAATTTGTTATGACATGATTATCTACTTATTTTTAAAAAGATTTTATTTATTTATTTTTAGAGAGGGAAGGGAGGGAGAAAGAGAGAGAGAGAGAAACATCAATGTGCAGTTGCTGGGGGCTGTGGCCTGCAACCCAGGCATGTGACCTGACTGGGAATCGAACCTGTGATGCTTTGGTTTGAAGCCCTTGCTCAATCCACTGAGCTATACCAGCCAGGGCATGATTATCTACTTATAAAAATAAATTGAAAACACTAGAATGAACTATGAGGACAAAGCTCAACCCTGCAGGTGACAATAATGTATCTTCAATAAGCGGTAATCAAGAATAAAATATAATAAAAATATTAAGACATTCATAATAACAAAAACATAAACTACATGATAATTAACTTGAGCAAAAATAAAACAAGATTTTAATAAACAAAAAATTTAGCATGTAATATAAGATGAATAAATTGAAAAGTAGTCCATGTTCTTCAACAGGATAATATAAAATGTAGTTCTCCTAATATTCAATAAAATCTTAAATAATACTTAAATTAGCATTTAAAGGCTCTGCATATTTACCTAAATTTAAAGTGTTAAATTTAAATATGTATTATAAAATTTTAAAATTAAAGAATTGAAGTTAATAAATTGAACATTAAAAAGTGAGACTGGAACTTTCCTACTGATATTAAGAATCATCTAAGGGACATGGAGTGTTCTGACCAAGATGGAGGCATAGGTAGAAATGCTTGGCTTCCTTACATGACCAAAAGAATGACAACAAACAGTTTAAAAACAATAACAACCAGAACTGCCAGAGTAGCAAACTGCATGGAACTCTGAAAACCAAGGAGTTAAAGAAACATTGATCTAGACTAGTAGGAGGGGCAGAAACAGGCAGCGAACAGGCAGAGAGGACCCATGGCAAAGCAGTGGACCACATGGGTAAGGAAGGGCTGGCTCACCGGGAAACTAAGACACAAAACCTCCAGCTGTAAAACACAATGGAGGTTGTGAAGGAGGGATAATCTCTCAGTTTCACAGGAACGTTTGCTGGGAAGTGGGACTAGAATGAAGCAAGCGAGTGACATTTTTCCCTCTCTGACCCCTCCCCCACAGACAATACCCCAGCACAGCAAAGAGGGTTGCCCCACCCTGTCAAATACCTAAGGCTCTGCCCCTTACAACATAACAGGTGTGCCAAGACAAAGAAATATGGCTTAAATGAAAACACAGATGAAAACTCCAGAAAAAGAGCTAAGTGATAAGGACATAGGCAACCTGTCTGATGCAGAGTTTAAAACAGTGATAATCAGGATACTCACAGAATTGATTGAGGTCAATCACAAAGTGAAGGAAGAAAAGAAGGCTACATAAAGTAAAGTAAAGTAAAATACACAGGGAACCAAAAGTGACAGGAAGGAAACCAGGACTCGGTTTAATGATTTGGAACAAAAGGAAGAAATAAACATCCAACCAGAAGAGAATGAAGAAATAAGAATTCAAAAAAATGAGGAGAGGCTGAGGAACCTCTGGGACCACATTAAGCATTCCAATGTCTGAATCATGGGACTGCCAGAAGGAGAAGAGGAAGAGCAAGAATTTGAAAGCTTATTTTAACAAATAATGAAGGGAAACTTCCACAATCTGGCAAAGGAAGTAGACTTCCAGGAAGTCTAGGAAGCCCAAAAAGTCTCAAAGAAATTGGACCCAAGGAGGAACACTCCAAGGCACATCATAATTAAGTTACCCAAGATTAAAGATAAGGAGAGAATCTTAAAAGCAGCAAGGGGAAAGGAGAGAGTTACCAAAGGAGTGCTCATAAGACTGTCAGTTGATTTCTCAAAAGAAACCTTGCAGGCAAGAAGGGGCTGAAAAGAAGTATTTGAAGTCATGAAAGGGAAGGACCTACATCCAAGATTATGGTCAGCAAAGATCTCAGAATGAAAAGGCAAAAAAGTGCTTTCCAGACAAAGTCAAATTAAAGGAGTTCACCATCACCAAGCCCTTATTATATGAAATGTTAAAGGGACTTATCTAAGAAATGGAAGAATATCAACAACTATGAACAATAAAATGACAACAATTCTATAACTATCAACAACTGAACCTAAAAAAACAAAAGCAAAAACTAAACAAATAACTAGAACAGGAATAGAATCACAGAAATGAGGATCACAGGGAGGGTTATCAGGGGGGAGGAGTAGGGCAGAGAAGGGGAGGAAGGTACAGAGAATAAGAAGCATCAATGGCAGGTACAAAATGGAGAAGCCAAAGAATTTTTAAGTATGACCCATGGACATAAACTAAGTGGGAGGCGAGGTTCTGGATGGTGGGGAGGTTCAGGGCAGATGGAGAATAAAGGGGAGAAAATGTTGGGGCAAATGTAATAGCATACTCAATAAAATACACTTAAAATGTTAAAAAAGGAATTATTTAAGGGCCATGATAAAAATTATATATCATATTCATGAAAAAGATAAAAATGTAATGGACACAATAAGAATCTTATAAGTAAATATCTCTATGTATGTAAATTAAATATTCAATAAACATGAAGCCACAAAATCAATAGGGAGAACATAATTTGTTGAGTATATGGTGTTCAGTGCATGAAAAATATCATAACCACATCTCTTATCAACATCATATACAAAGATCAACTTATCTACATTCAAAACTTGTATGTGTACAAAATACTGATGAAATAAATAAGAGAGCATCTAAATAAATTGACAGATGTTCCATGTTTATGGATGGCAGATTCAATATTGTAAGAAGGCTAATTCTTCTGAACTCAATCAACTGATTCAACACATTTCAATCAAAATCTCTGCAAGCAATTTTATAGATATTGACAAAATGATTCTAAAGTTTATATGGAAAAGCAAAAGACTTCAATTATCCAAGACAATGTGAAGAACAAAGTTGAAGAACATATACTACTCAATTTTAATACTTTCTGTAAAGCTGCAATAATGACACCGTGGTACTGGTGAAGAGATGTAGATGAATGAAACAGAATAGAGAGTCTAGAAATCAACCCACACAAATGTAGTTGATATTTGCTAAAGTTTCAAAGACAATTCAATGAGAAACTATTAGTAGTTTTTTTTTTAAATAGTCCTGGGAATTGGATGTCTATATGTTTCAAAAACCCCAGAAACATCTACACCTTTTATGCAAAACAAAACATAGACCCATATGTAAAATACAAAACAACAAAACTTCTAGAAGACAATGTAAAGAAAAACTAGATGACTTTGAGCCTGGCAATAAGCATTTAGATGAAACATCAAATACATGATCCATTAAATAAATGTATAAGTTGTACTTTAGTAAAGTAAAAACTTCCGCTCTTTGAAAAAACATGCTATCAAAGGAATGAAAACACAAGCCATGGACTGGCGGAAACTAGTTGTAAAACACATATCTGATAGAGGACTTGAGTCAAAAATATACCAAGACTTCTTAAAACTCAACCCACCCCCCCAAAAAAAATCAAATAACCCAATTAAAAATGAGTAAAGGGTATGGGAAGACACATCATCAAAAAAGTTAGACTGGTGGCAAATAAGCATGTGAAAATATTTTAACATCATTTGTCATTAGGCAAATGTCAATTAAAATAAGCACATATTAAATGGTTAATATATATTTATATTAAAATGTAACTTGAAAATTTAAGAGTGGAAGTTAAAGTCAATACAAACTGGATGTTTGAATTACACCAATTAGATAAAAATAACCATATTATATCATAGATAACTGTAGGAGACCATTCTCCATGGTGTGGGCGCAGCTCCCACTCGGAGATGCACAGGACTCACACCCACGGATAGGTTCTCCTGTGGGGAATCAGGCCTGCAGTGTACCTAGGCCGCTTTGAGTCTTGCTCTTGCTAAAAAACTCCCTCATCCTAAATTGTGACAGCAAGTGCTTACTGTAACTTCCTAAAATCCAAGCTAAAACTCCCCAGTATGGAGTGTAACTGGTTCAACTACTTTTCCCTTTTCATTTGCAAACATCCCTCTTCTGTGATGTGATTAGTGGCATTGGTTCCTTTATTTTCTGAAAAGGTAACCACGTAAAGCAAACCTGTGCACAGTAAATGAGGACCATAAAGTAATGTGCCCAGAAAAGAAATAAAGGCTGGTCGTGAAGGGCCAAAACTTTTTCTCCTCTTGAGAGAAAAGCCATGATATCCCTTTTCCTCCACAGGACTCAGTAGTCCCTGTGAATGTCTCTCCCCCATCCACAATGTCATGGACCCCACCAGCCAGGGTCCTCATCAGATAACCATAGATGGTTAATATATTTTTATATTAAAATTTAATTTGAAAATTTAAGAATGGAAGTGAAAATCAATACAAACTGGACTTTTGAATTATTTTTATTGATTATCCTTATCAATATGAAATATGTTGATTTGTTTGTGAGAGTTTGATTAAGGAGATAGAAGGGATTTTTTTTATCACTGATTTTTTAAGTCACGTACAGAATCAACAAAATGTTAGGCTCTTCCAGGGAATGCAGGCAACAGATAAAATTTTTTTAAAAATGTAAGATTCATTGACAGTGAATGCAAAATTGCGTAGTAACTATGGAAAATAGTTTCTCAGTTTCAGACAAATGTAAACATAGTCTGATCCATAAGATCCATTTGCACTTTTATTTATTTTTTCTAAAGGAAAAGATTAAGACAAAGAGATTTAAAAGAGTTATTGTTCGATAGTCTAATTATATAAGAAACTAACCAAGCAGAGGGTTTTATATGAATAAAAAGTTACTAATAGAATGGGCCATCCTCACAAAGACTCAGGAAAGTAATTGACAGCTTCCTTCTTGTATTTTTTTATTGTTTATTCTGTTACAGTTGTCCAAATTTTCCACCCTTTGCCACCCTCCACCCAGCCCACCTCTCTAGCCCATGGTCAATCCCCTGCTCGTTGTCCATGTCCATGTGTCATTCATACATGTTCTTTGACTAATCCCTTCCCTTTCATTTGGCTTCCAGTTTTAAGAAAGACTCATCACTGTAAGTCATTTTTTGGCAGTTATTATTAATTTTTAAATGGCTACTCACATAGACAAATAATTGTTAGACCAGCAACAAAGATGATTGGTGTGATTTAATTTATTAGCTAATTCTCAGTCGCTGTTCATGAAATAATAAAACTGCTTTTAATAATTACCTCAGTCCTGCTTGCTATCTTTTTTCAACAAAATAAATGTTACATATTTTCATTAGCTTGTGACAAAAGAGTGGAAAAGGAGCTTCTGTGACTGTTCAGTATTAAAGATAAAAAGTAACATTCCTTGGACAATACGTATAAGACCTTTGACAATCCACCCAGTGCTTACCTACTTCTCTTAGGGTTCTACCACCTTGGCATTTGATATTTGATATTTGGGGCAACATAATGCTTCATTGTGGTGGCTGTTGTATGCATCACAAAATTTTAGCAGAATTCTGACCTCTACTTACCTATTAGATGCCAGTAACAAACACTCCCCATCTCTCCACCCCTCACCCCAGTTGTGACAAACAAATACACCTTCGTTATTGCCAAATGTCCCCTGGAGGACACACCATACCCAATTGAGAATCGCTTCTTCCAGGTTTATCCATCATGGCTATTCCTGCATTAGTTTTCTATTGAAGCCATAAAAAATTACCACAATTGAGCAGCTAAAAATAACAACAATTTACATCTCAAAGCTTTGTAGATTAGAAGTCTGAATTGATTAAGCTGTTTTCTCTACCCCTGGTTTCACAAGGATAAATGGAAGATCTTGGCTAGTTTGGATCTTCTCAGGAGGTTCTGAGAAGAATTGGCTTCCAAGCTCATTCAAAATCATGGGCTGAATTCAGTTCTTTGCATCTGTAGAGCTATGGTCCTTGTTTCCTTGCTGGCCGTTTTGGGTTCTAGAAGACATCTACATTCCCTGGCTGTTGCATTTCTTCCTCAAAGCCGTCAACAGTGGGTCAATTACTTCTCATGTGTCAAGTTTCTTACTTCCCCCTCCTCATTGCTTGGCTGCACTCTCTAACTCCAGCTGGAGAAATTTCCCTGCTCTTAGTGCCTCAAGTGATTAGATTTGCCCCATCAAGTAATCCAAGATAATTTCTCATTTTCTGGTGCATAATCTTAATTACATCTACAAAGTCCCCTTAGGCAGCACCTAGATCAGTACTTGGTTAAATAACCAAGATGTACAAATCTTGGGGGAACATCTTGTTTTTTTCCTTTTTATTGAATTTATTGAGATGACACTATTTAACAGAGTTATATGTGTTTCAGGTGCACAATTCCATAGCACATCATCTGTACACTGTATTGTGTGGTCACCACCCTGAGTCAAGCCTTCTTCCATCACCATTTATCCCCCCTGTACCCTCCTCCCCTTCCTCCATCCCTTTCTCCTGGCAGTCACCACACTGTTGTCCGTGTCCATGAGTCTTTTCTTTTTTGCTCAATTCCTCTACCCTTCACTCACCCCACCCCACAGATGTCAGGCTGCTGTCTATTAATCTGTCTGTATTTTGTTTGTACCACATGATTTCACTCATAAGTGGAATCTAATGAACAAAATGACCTAACAAGTAGAACTGGGGAAATATCTTTAGCATACTGTCTTTTTTAAAAAATATTTTATTTGTTTATTTTCAGAGAGAGGGCAAAGAAGGGAGAAAGACAGGGAGAAAAACATCAACGTGTGGTTGTCTCTCTCACACCCCCCAGTGGGGACCTTGACTGCAACCCAGGCATGTGCCCTGACTGGGAATTGAACTGGTGGCCCTTTAGTTTGCAGGACGACACTCAATTCACTGAGCTACACAAGCCAGGGCAGTATACTGCCTTTTAAAATGTCCCCGCCTTAAATACTAAGATCCAATCGACAGAACCCCTTATAATTCTACAAATATGTTTTCTCAGTCTTCTGATTTGTCCTAGTTCCTGACCCAATTCCCTATCTTCAGTTGACTCCCCCTTCAGTACCCAGATACAAGCTCCAGGGAGCCTCTTCTGACTGTAACATGAGAATCCTGCTTTCATCTGAATCATAACACTTAACACATTACATTGAATTTATCTACCTAATTAGTATAAAGAGAGAAAATTCAATCAATGTTTGTTCAACTAATAAAAGTCTATATATGTGAGAGTTTGCCAGAAATGTAGAGCATTTAAAGAAAGTATTCAAAATAAAAACATTCTTACGCATTTTGAGGACTTTTTCAATATTTCTACCTATTATCAAATATTTTCAAGTACCAAACCAATGTTAATATGTGTTTTATCCTTATGTGCGGGATCTGAAGGATCTAGTGCTATTTAGAATCTATTTGGATCACAGATTTAGGCTGTTAGAACTGGACAATCTAAGTTTTGTCACTTTCTACTGATAAATTAGATCTTGTCATTATTTTCTGGGTGATTTGATTGAAACAAGGCTTCTCTCTCTGTCAGTTTCTCTTTGGTGCAACTTGAAACTGCAATTAAAGGTAATGCTGTCATGTTAATGTATCCCAAGCTTGCTCATTGTTTTACTTGTATATTAAAATATAGAAGTGGGGCAGATCAAAGCCCTATATCGCTGCTGGAGACTTGTCCTTATAAAACCAATTTTTAAATATTCTTCTGAATTTCATTATGTAGAAACAAGACTTAACAAGAAGCTCTTACTCATTGTTGTTTTTTTTTTTTTTCATGTTCTCCCCTTCTTAAAATGTTCACTCCAAAAGCCATCAGGTGGGTTCAAGGGTGAAATGTCAACATTGTGGTTGCCCAGAATAGGAGATTGACATAATGTACATTGAGAGAGTGACCCCCAGAGAGTGTAAATCACAGTGAAGTTCCAGAGCCCAGTCAGAATGGGGAGGGTATCACACAAGAGGCTGGCTAAGCATAAGATGTTGGTTCCATTTACAATATTGCAAAAGTACAACTAAGGTTAAATAACTGTGGTGAATAGATAAGTCTTAAAAAGATAACATACAAGTTTAGTAACCTGAGACACAGAGCAGAGCAGTCTTGTTTACCTGGTAATTAAAAGAGATTTATAGATTTAAAAAAAGCCATAGGTCCTCCTAGATTAAAATGCTTAAATAGTTTTTTCACTCTCTCCGGTGGCTACTTGGATGAAGGAACACTTAGACCAATAGTGGGTCTATCAGGGCTGTCCAACCTGCTGCCCACAGGCCACCTGCTGCCCACCCACTGCCCGGGATGACTGTGAATGCGGCCCAAACAAAATTGTAAATTTACTTAAAACATTATGAAATTTTGTTGTAATTATATGTTACAGTGTATTTAATGTGTGGCCCAAGACACCTCTTCTTCTTCTTCAAACAGGATGGCTCAGAGACCCCAAAAGTTTGGACACCCCTGGAGGAACTGCCTCCAGTGGTGCTACCTGGAGAGAACCCTGAGTGTAGGTATCATGAGACTTAGCATGAAGAGATGGTGCCAACCCTGCCACCAAGCGTTAATGTGTTACCTTGCTATCTGATCATTCCAACATGTATCATGCCATGAAGTGTGTCTATCCTCAAGAATTCAACAATACATGATTTACATGTCTTGAGATGTATTTAATTGCTAACATTTTCCAACTATGCCTCAGAATTTAAATCCTTTAAAGACAGTATCTTAATTTAAATTATTTAAAAGACAGTATTATTTTTGACAATATCTTAGTATCACTCAAGAGACCTGTCATGACTTTTCCTGAGTGTCACATAGAAATAAGTAATGAATAGCACCATGGCTGAAACCAAGCCACTGTTTTTCTGCAGTTGGCTTAAAATAGCATTGTGAAATAATTTTAGTGTTTACCTGTGCGACTGTGCACCTACGCACTCATGTACTTCCCAGAGTATGTAAACAGTGCTAATGAAGTAGAAGATTTTCAACAAGTAGTTGTATTAATTGAAATAAACTAAATAAAGCTTTAAAAAATTTCTTATGGAGGTGCTATTATTTAGCTTACAAGAGGATAGAAAAACCTATATCGTGTTGTGAAATGGACACTAATGCTATTTGTACCTCAAACTTAATCTTGTGAAGACATAGCCAGGAGAGCAATATTCCTCTTATGATAAATCGCATCACATAATATAAGGTTCCACAGATCAACCTTCCCTCAACTTTTATTCTTCTTCTGTGTGTTATTAGGTTAACAATGATATGAATCATACCTTCAGAAATCACAGTTTAACTAGAGCTTTTTGCCTTATTTGAAAGACAGATTGACTTGGTAAATAAAAACATGCACATAAAAATGATTTATGCATCTGAAAAAAATAAAACTTAGACATTTTAATACCACAACAGAATTTATAAATGTGGTAATTTTTACTATGCACTATCAGTGAGTAGGAACAACAGCAGATTCTGGAAGTGAATTCTACAGAATGGCATGACAATTACTGTTATATATCTCGGCAATCTTCTAATAAATAATATGAGGCTTGTTTGCATTTATCAGAGTGATACTTAAGCAAATACCCATGTGAGGAGGAAAACTTGCATATTTATAAGAGTACATTTACATATAACTACACATAAAATATTCTGCTCCTTTGTAAAATACTTCTTTATAATTTCCATTAAAATCATCATGTAATTATATCAGAGATACAAACCTATCAAAAATTATGCCAAGCATTATTAGAGGCAGTGCTTTTCAATTGCAAGGGCATCTGTTCTGTGAGAATTTTTTGGTTTCAATTTCTGTTACATAAAAAAAAAAAAACAGAGAAAGAGATAAAATAAAGACTTTGTCCTCTGCAAAGGATTATATTCTAAGATCACCCATCAAAATTACTTTTAAACTGTGATGGAAGTCCTTATAATACAGTATTAAAGTGTATATATTACAAATGCTAAATAGATCTATACAGAGATAGGAGGTTCTATTATAGCCCAGGGGTATAAAAAGAACTGTGTCATAAACACATAACGTTGATGCTTCAGCACACACTCAATCTTTCAGTCAGCAAGCTTTTTTACTGAGTGGTTCCTGTTTCAGCACTTATGCTGGGTACTATGTGTGTGAAGATGAATTCCTGAAAACCATAGACTCCACTCCAAGAAAATACATGGATAAGACTTAAATTACAATTGATTCACAATGTAAGGTACTTAATCCAGTGACTTAGCCAAGTGAAGTCTAAGACTTCAAGGGCTAGTTAGAAGGGTCAAGACAATAGAGAGGAGAACATTCTAGGCAGGGAATAGGGGAAGCATGAGAAGGTGATTACAGAGAATAGAATTTATCAGGGCCTTACGAACCACTGAGTGTATCAGGAGCTTAGGTTCAACATGTAAGCGATATGAGGGCAAAGATGAAGAAATGGATGTAGATGTCATTGCAAGGAGCTTGGTTTTTGTTTTGAAGGATCTGGTGGCAGTACTGATATATTTTAGGCAGATGATAACCATATTAAAATTTATGTTTTAGAAAAATTATTTTTCTGAGCAATGATTCTCAATTGTGGTCCCTGTACCATCAGTATCAGCATTGCCTGGAAACTTGTTTGAAAACTAAATTCCCAGGTGCTCTTGCAGACTGACTATGGATCCAGCAACCTGGGTTTGAGAAAGCCCTGCAGGTGACCCTGATGCATACTGAACTCTGAAAACCCTGGTTTCAGGGAATGGAACAACGGGAGCTGTTTCAGTAAAAATAGTTTCAGCAACCAGGAATTAAAATTCTGAACAATTCTATTTATGTTCAACAAGAATAATCAGAAAATGCAGTCCAGAGATGCACAGTGACAAATGATGGCATCAGGAACACAGACTCCTTGTATCATTCTACTTTGTCATTATCAGAATGTCACTCTTGGTCTTAGGTTTACACAAGAGCTGCTATCCTTCCAGGCTTTATACTACCATCCCCACAGAAAGGAAGTCGGGGCAGGGCAAGAGCAAGAGTTTTGTCCTCATGGACTTTGCTTTAATGTTATCACAGAAGGAAACAAAAATGGAGTTTCTTCAGGCACTTCTGCTCACATTGTACTGGGAGAACCATGTCAAGTGCTCTCCAGCTACAAAGCTGCAAGTGTGGTAAAATGGAATGACTCTCCAGTTAGTAAGCTCTCCTATAAAATGTTTTCATATATAGCGTACATGTTTTTGGTCAGCTAACTACCTTCATGAAGAACATACATTTTAAGTTGTCTTTGTTGTAAGAGGAAAACAAAACTTGGATAGTGAAGCCCTAGTCTTCTTGCTAGATCCTTTGTAATCCTCAGATATTAGCCACCTATTAGGTCCAGGATTCTTCTCTCAGATCCCTGTGAAGATACACTCCAGATCCTCAAAAGAGTGTATGACATTTCACCAGAACAGTGTAGACTGTGAATTAATCTCAGAAACTGAGATGATAACACACAATTACTTTTAGCATTTTAGCAACTTTCTGTGGTCCACATGATGTGAAAATTCTCCATTTGTATTACCTCTGGGGCTCACTGATATCTGCAATTTTCTCTAGTTCAAGGCTGGATGCCCTACTTTTGTTCTGAGGATGACAAATGCACACAAAAACAAGCACTTGAATCAATAATATCTCTTTACCTGCTTCTACATAGCCTTTTGCATGACATTCAGTATTGGTTTCAAGTATGAGACAAGTATAATTATCTCCGTTTATTAGCTAGAGAAGCTGTTGTGATGAAAAAGAAAACCATTTACTCTCATAATCTGACATTTGTAAACTGCTAAGCAATTTGCATATTGGTGGAAAGCAAGATTCCCAACTCTTTTCACATTTCTTGTAGAGCATATTGTAAGCAATAAGAATTTAAGTTACTGAGTATTAGTTGAGGGCTTCCAGGAAAACAATCCCAAAGACCTGTGGGTCCATCCTACATCTATCATGAGCTCTGATGATGAGTGATCCTGGCTTGGGAATCAGGAACAGAGGAGACAGGACACTCTGAGTAAACACTATTTAATCAAGAAAACAAAGAGCATCATGAATAGTCTCTGCTGAATAAATGCAAATACCTTAAGAAATATGTTGTCCTGGACAAAATTCAAAAGCATTTGGGAGACTAAAACCTCCCATGTTATAATTACACACACACACTGACAGGAGGGATGAACATAAACAGCAGCACTAACCATTGCTCTTTAATTAAAATCAAGACAATTTAAAAATTTCGTATCAGTGAGCAAAAGGCAAGAGTACCAACTTTAATTTCAAAACCATTATCAATAGTGTATAACACATTGTCAAACAAACACACTTCTCTTGCTGTGCAGTCTGCTCCTATTGGCATTTGGCAGTCTGAACACACAGTCATCCTATCTAATGCTCATATTTTCCAAACATAACAAAAGGAGAACAAAACTCTGCAGATTATTAGAAAATATTAGCAAGCATGAATGTCAGTGGCTCCATTTCATGCGGATTTGGATAAGGGACAAAATCTAGACCTGTTTACTTTTTAAACCATAATTTTAATGATTATATTTATATCCAACAAGATATACTTTAACCAGATGTCACATTTAGTGGAAAAATAAGGAGTATTTTTTCTTAAGACTGCTTTACATGCAAATAAATTTGAGAAGAAAACAAAAGAAAAAAGGGGGGAAAACATTAGATTTTCACCCAAATTTGAGTCACTGCTATATAGTAGGAACCATAAATTTTCTAATATTTGGCCACTTTTGTCCTTCAGAAATGATGGTTTTTATGGCTGAAGCTGATATTATATACATTCACATTTCCTAATTTACTAAAAGATACATGGTATTACCTTTAAGTCTTGAACTCAGCCAAAGTGATAGAATTTGTATGCAGGAATGCCAGATTTAAACTGTGGACTATTTCATCTAAAGCCCTCTTTTCTCCACTTTAGAAGACTTCTGCCAAAGGTTCTAAACTTCTCCCAAGCAAGTCTCAGAAACAAAAGTTGAGCTACTTACCTTTTCCATGGAGCACACTCCTGGTTTTTATTCTCTGGGAGATGAAAGGGGCCTTCCATGCAGGTCAGACACTAGTTAGTATGCAACATTCTCTTGGACAAGTTAGAAACAATAACGGATTTCCTCTCAGCGTTCGGGTGAGGCTAGTAGGAGGGAAAGAGGGTTTTTAAGCATTCAATAGAAAGAATCTTAGGTGAGTTCAACTAAAAGAATCCAGGTGTCCACATTCTTAGCCCAGAAGTTTTGACAACTCTTTAAAAAAGAAAAAAAGCTGAAATGCTACTCTATTGCACAATACTTTCCATGAATTGAAATCGAGAATTACCATGTGCGTGTACGCACCATTTTAAGCAGGAAGTTGTGCTCACTGATAGCAAGAGTATAGGAGTACAAAGTAAAGGAGTAGGAAAATGAAGCCATAAAATCTTGGTTATCTGTCTGGTGGTGTTTTTCTGCTCATGGACACTTGTAGAAAGCACTTTCAAAAATCTGTGTAGCACTGATCTGGGAACTAGAGAGACATATGGATTCCCCCAAATGGGCCATGTTTCATAGCAATTAGTAAAGTTGTGCTATGTGAACATTTGAAATGGTTCAATTTTGACATGAAACTAATGAAAAAAATTATATTTGGCACTAATATTGAGCTCTGTTAAAAATATTTAGCATTTATGTGGCATGTTGTTCTTGTATATTTGTCCATAGAATCCTTACACAGAGATAGCAATCCTTTCTTTTCTTCACTTACAGATTAAAGTACAAATGCTTTCCTTAAATCAGAAAGCCCAAGTCTTTTACCAAACCAGATGTAAAATTTAGCATTTTCAGAGACTTCAGCCATATACTGTTTCCTATTTTAGTAGCAAGCCAAAATGATTAGTTCATTCAACTCTATTCTTTTTAAATCTATAACTCTTAAAAACTATACATTTATTTTGATAACTGTTCAATACTTTTTCATTATTTTATGTGTTTATTTTAGTGCTTTGTGTTTTATTTATAAGGGAAAGGAGAAAAGATCAATTTTAAAGCAGTTTTTCCCAAATATTGGTCAACCTCCCCTCTGTGGTTGAGATGTTCCTATTTCAGAGTTCCCAGATCTAGATAGTCCCTAAGAAACCAATATTATATTTTATCCACATGAAAAGAGAAAAAGCTCTCTCATTCTTAACATTTTATCTTGACATCTGAGATGATTTTTTTGTCTTGTTATTTCCTTCATTTTACATATACATAAAACTGCTTTCCAATATTTCTAGTCTGTTAAGAAAAATCTTTGCTTCACCCGTTGACTGTAATTTCAGAATCTAATTTGATTAGAATTAGCTTGGTACATGTTGCATTTTTGGGTTTCTATTTTGGTTTGAAAACTAGGTTTAGTCATAATCTCTACTGCACAGCCAGGGTTCATCTCTGAGGCTAGTATGTAAGATTCACCCTAATGTGATAGAAGCAGAACTAAAAAGAAACATCTAAAGAACTCTTCATTTTTATTCTCTTGAAATTTTGCATTTTATTTACAGCCAGGAAGAAAACATTGACATTAAAGGATTTTGTCAGTCATGGAGATGCAACCTCTATGCCAATAAAAGGGCTTTGAAATCTTGTTATTACCGCAACCAAATTCTGATCATTTCATTAAAAGAAACACTACAAGAATTATAAAATAAACAGATTCTCTAGCCCCTAGGAAACCTCTTTTTAATGGAGCAATGTGCAAAAGAGCACAGTATAAATATCAGAACAATTTGTCCTTAACAATCACATAAATAGTTTAGGACACATAGCCCTAAAAGTAAAGTGTGGGCTGCAACTGGGGGGAGCAAGACTGCAGGAGTGAATTCTGCTGATGGTCGCTGCAATGCAGCGACCTTCCCATTCCAAAGCTATATGCCTCATCCGTTTTAATAATTTCTAAGTGATTGCCAGTAGAGTTTATTAAGAAAAATGTTTAAATGGTAATGGGAAAAATATAATAAAGATTAAATTTTAAAAAAAGAATAAATGCTTTCAGAATGTCCTCTTGTGTATTCTAGAAGAAGTCCAGTTTATTGGGTAGTATCAAAACCTATTTTTACTATACTTTCCTTTCTAAAATAATATAAAGGAAATATAGAAAATATGAAAAAAAACTATGAAGATATTACTAAGTACAATGACAGGTCAACAAAAATTTTTACTATAGACTTTAATGTCTTATTAACTTAAACCATATGATATTTATAGGTGCTCCTTAAAGTGGGCATGCTTGTTTAATTTTGCCTTAAAAATAAATATTGTAGCCCAACTAACATGTGGAGGAAATGTGAAAATTTCAAATATGCTTCTTGGCTTCTTCCCCTGAAAAACTGGAAAAAAAATTGAAACAATAGTTTTAATGTTTTGTGGTTAATAATCTTCAACCTTAAGATATGACATATTATTTTTACTGTTGAAGAAAAATCACAGATGTAGAATTTATCAATTTACTGTATCTATCCAATTCACATTCTGATTTTGAGATATGAAACATTATATTATGGTGTCAAAATGAAAGGAAATAAAAAGGCAGCTTTAAGAGCATTTGGATAAGTGAACTATAAGTTGCTACAGTCAAAGCTGCTAAGATTTAGTATTTTTTTAAGTTGGTAGATTTTTTTGCACTTTACTATCTTTTCTGGTTTCACATAAGTACATAAGTGAGAAAAAGAACTATCCATTACAGAACCTCTCAAAAAATCATGTTTTGTTCATCTGCCAGACTTTCCGGCAAATGTGTCTATGATGAATTTCTCTCTCCCCCATCCCTCTCTTTTCTGCCATCTCTATTTGAGAAAATACACTTGCAGGATTGGCCTTAAAGAATTTTTTTTTGATTCACTGAGAGATCTGGAAGGCTAGATGCAACATACTTATTAGTACCTAAACTGTATAGGAAGAGGAAAACTCAGGAGATGATGACACTTATTAAGACCAAATATTAAGTCTCCTTTCATTATTTGTTCTACACATTTTTTGCAATGAGTGATGGATTTTCCAAATTCCTTTTATGGGCTTTTGTTCATGCAGATTAACATATATGATAGGATAGTCTTCTATGTAGTCCTATGGAGATAATTATTGAAACTAAATCTTATTAACCCAGAAATTTTATGCTGGGACTACAACTCCTAATTTTTCCATTCTCCCCTCCCCGTTACTCCAGTTGGGCCTGCTGTTTGCCACCACCAGGACCTGCTCCACAAACTCCTCATTCTCTTTATTTGACAAGCCATCTCTACTTCCCCCCTTGCTCCCCTTACCTGAAACCACATCCATTAACCCTTCTGCTGCAACCTTAACTTCCTGTAAGCCTTGTATTCTTCTTTCTACTAATCCTTTAAATCTCCAGTTCTGCATTAATACAGCTTTCTGTTTCTCTTAGTTACTGTGTGGGGATCAAAGAAAACTATGTAAATAAAATAATTTAAAGCAAAAAAGGAAAAAAGACTCATAGAAATAAATGAGAGTGTGGGGATTGTGGGGGGAAAGGGGTATAAGGAGGCAAACTGATAAGAGGAAAATACAATAAAGATTAAATACAAATTTTGAAAAAATAAGGCATTTCAAATATATTACTAACATCATCGGTTGTTTTAGTTGCTGCCTCAACGCTATCCTTCCAGCTTTACCTAAGCAGATTGTCTCCAAGTCTTTATCTGACACATTGGCCTGAATTTGTAAAGGTACTACAAAATCAAAATGATCCAAACAAACTTATTATACACCTCTCAAATAAAGGATACCCACTGTATTTCCTCTCACATTCTCATCTCTGATAGGTGCTTTCACTATCCATAAGTTTATTCATTAGCATCATCTTAAGTTCCTCCCTCAACCATTTCCTCCCCAAGATTACTAAAACTGGTTCTGCCTTTACAGGAATTCAGAGAGATCTGCATACTAGCAACTAGAATACAAGGCAGAAAAACAAAGAGCAAGTCTAAGCTGGAAACCTTAGAGTTACTTGCCAACTGTCTTCTTCAATTCCAAAACCAAGTGTGTCACCCGAGTCTCTATGGAATCTATTTCAAAAAAATGTCCTCAGTTTATCTTTTTATTTCATCTTTAATGAAAATGCTTTAAATCATATCCTCATTTCTTGCCTGGAGTGCTGCAGTAAATGCCTAACTCTTCTCCACACCTCCAGAGTGTTCTTTTTTCTCATCCTTTCCCCCGCTTTACAAGCACAATGTTTTTCTATAAGCTTCCTACCTAGATTTTTTATGACTTCCTATTTTCTAGAGAAGGGGTCTACAAATTTTTGTGCTCCATTTGCAAAAATGATTGAGCAGGCACTACAAATATATGCATAGATACTTATAAATTGTACGCCTGTACCAAAAATGTATATGGTGTATGTTACAAAAGATACTTTAAAAAACAAAAATTTTAATGAGATAAAATAACTACAAATTAATATTTTTTCAGCATTCTAATATTCTATCTTTCACCTCCTGTCAGGTTCAAACATCCCACTTTGGAGACCATTGTTGTAGTCCAGGTTTTCTCAGTCTTTAACTACTAACATTTTGGGCTAGAAAATACTTTTAGAAGTGATGGTGCTATTTCTTCATTATAGGATATTAGCAGCACTCTGGCTTCTAACTAGTTTCCAGTGGTATCCCATCCCAAGATATTTGTCTTCAGATATTGCCCAGCATCCCCTGAGGAACAAAATTGCCTTTGGTTAAAAAACACTGGTTTGTGTAATATATAAAATATAAATATATAAGCCCAATTTATAAACCCATGTGTGGGTTCAAGCTACCTGTCTAGGCTTGTGTCTCACTATACTTTCCAGTTCCTCCAGATGTGTATCCTTCATTGTACATTTTCGCACTGCTCCGTCTTTATTCATATTATTACCCCCATGCAGAACACACTCTTACCACTCTTTCCTTGAACAAGAAACAATTCAAGTAATAGCTTCCCTCTGCAGATGTTACTTCCTTTGCACCTGGGGTGCAGAACTTAATCAGCTGCTTGAGGAAAACTGTCCTCTAGCTAGGACTTCAAACTGGATCAAGAGAGCACCTCAAAACAAAAAACAAACCAAACAAACCCTGCCAAACTATTTTATAAGGAGGTAACATATTGACTTAAGGTCTCAATGAACAATAAATACAAATATTTTGCTACTGAGAGAACACTGGGAAAACATGTTATTCTGATTAGAAAGAGAAAAAAATATATCATTGTTATGAAAATATCAGAAATGGGAATCTGAAAGAATAGAAGGAAGTTTTACTATTAATACATTTCAATTTTGCCTAAATTTAATTAAAATGACAAGTTTTAGTTATAAATTAATGAAATGTTACTAAAGACATTCAACTAAAAATTATAAATTAGTAATCAATTACATTTACTATATGCCAAGCAATGTGCTAAGACCTTCTCATGAGTCATCTCATTTAATCTTCACAGCATCTCTAATGAAATGAAGGTTTTTATTGCCTGTTTTATTTGTATTGCCTGGTTTTAATTGATAAACCAATTAGGCTTAACAAAGTTAAGTGATCAGCTAAGGTCATTCAGCTAATATAACAGGTAGATCTTACCTTCATAACCAGATTTAAAGGAATCCAAAGCTCACATTTTTAAGCTCTATGTTGTGGATTATAAAGATAGATAGATGATTAATGGACAGATATATTATTAAGTAATAGATTCACAGATGCACAGATGGAGATATTCAAGGAAGGAAATATACCATGCAGTTCTGTGCTCTGTTCTATCCAACCATTCAGTGATATAATGGGCGGGGATTGGTAGGCAAATACTTGTCTCCTGACTACGATGAACATTCAGGAAAAGAATAGAAGAAACACTTATGATTTAAAATAAATTCCTAAAAATCATCTGCATGTGTTATATTTAGTTCAGCAACTGGGAAAAAAATAGACACACATTGAAAAAAAATATCTATGCTAAATGTCTTTGATATACTGCCAGATTTACCCACAGAAGGTCTCAACTGTAAACAAACAGCTACTTACACATGGATGACCCTGGAAAGTAGACTGAGTGGGCACAAAATGGTGTCTGTTTTATCTCGGATTTTTGCTTCATGTTCAGCTGTCAGCCTCCTTTCATGTAAAAGAAAATCAAGAACTGTGATTTTGCTTTTAGTATTGAAAGAAAGAGTGGTGTAACCACATCCAAGTAGCTTATACCTTTATTAAAGGAGAGAGTTGTTTTCAAGGGTGAAATAGTGTTTTGTGGCAGAAATGGCATTGTGAAAACTACCAGGTCAATGAATACAGACACTTCCTACACTTGGTTTTAATCACGCTTCAGTCAAACCCTAGTATTTATGAACTTTTCAGAACAACTTCTAAATCTTGTGGTGCTCTCTTTTTGGTTTCTCCTTTACTTTGAGAGGGATTGTATTTTCTTGAAAATGATTTTAAAGAGTTGAGAATCAGTTTACATAGGATTGTAAATAGAAAATTAGATTTTAATTTCCTGAAAGCAGACCTCATGTCCTAAATTTCAAATATCCTCATCCCAAAACCAGAAGTCACTAGTTCAGTATTAATAATATACTAGATGGTCAATAAATATTGATTAATTGATTATACTCATGATTACTTGTTCCCCAAATTAAGATTTAGAACTTTTAATTATATAACACAATTATTTAAGACTAAATAACATCATTAAAATAAATTGATAACACCATGTTGTCATTCATAAAGGATACATGAAAGGCAATGCCTCCACTGTCTTTGCTGGCAAGAACAACTTAAACAATTAAAAAATTAAACCATATTTTTGCAGATTACTTCTTAAATTTAGACATTTTATTTTCATTAATCCTACATAGCAACCTACGTTTTGATCTACTCAGTAATAATTTAAAAAATTAATGCTTTTGACAGGTTCAGCAGGCCAAGGTATTATCCACAATTGAACATCACATATCTTTGTGATTTGTGTTATTATTTATCCATGTCAGCCACTGGAAATATCTGCTTTGAAAATCTTCTAATATCAAATCATCTTAGTTTTGCATAATAAAATTTTAGGAACTAAATAAATCAATGAATTGTGTTAGAGAACATCTCCAATGGTTTATTGTGATAACCTCATAAATGTTTCTAAAGCCCACTTCTAGGTAGTAATGTGACTTTTGTACATTTAAGCGATCATTTTCAAAAAGCTTCTAAGTTTTCTTAAAAGGATGAAAACCTTCTAATCTACTCATTAAGTTTCCAAAGCTTATAGACTCACTCTCAAGCAGCAACTCAGAAGAGTTTCCACAGAAGAATTTTTGGTGCAAATGGTTAACATTGTCTCATGGTTAGCTGGGCAGCTCTGCTGGCCATCATGGTCTGCACATGTGTGCTGGTGGCCACCTGGCCCTGTCCCATTCCAGGTTTAGTTTCTGCTTTTATTTACATTTTTCCTAGTCCTACTTCTTTACATTATTTATATTGCATTATTGTTTTGTTATTTATATAAATTGTTTTAAATCAGTTGTAAAAGAAAGTAAAGTATGAAGAAACAAGACCCAATGATATTCCATATAGAGATAGTTCGAGTCCTTCTGAGAAAAGGTACAACTTAAAAATTCAGGATAATATGTCAGTCAGGTTACAATAAATGAATTGTGTTCACAAGCCATGTTTGTAAGCAGTGGGTTGGAGTTCAGACTATTTCTCTATGAAAGCAATGCTATAGAGTAGTGTTTTTTCATGTGAACTGTCAGTTATCACACAACCTATTTATTCCATGATATAATGTAAGTAAACTTCATTTGCCCTAAAAAGAAACTAAACAATATTGGTACAATAAATGTTATTAAATAAACCAAGCCAAAAGATGAGTCTTTATGTAAGATATTGGCTTTCCTATCTTTTGGTCAGGAACTGTGTGTTACTTGTAACATTCCCACTGAGTAACACAGTGTAAGTGCATGGTGCTAAAGAAATGTTTACTGAATGCCAGGAAGGAGAATGAATAAATGCAAACAAGAAAAAAGAGGTACCTCAGGCATTTAAAAGATACTTCTGGGTATAATCAAGATTACAGAAACCAATGATACCAAGTGTTTATTGTATCTGATTGTAATGAAACACTTTAGATTTCTATTTCCTTGATACTGGAAACTTTATGTATTATTAAACTAGATTACATTTGTTTGGGTAGAGAAGAACAAAAAGAAATGAAGGCTAAAAAAACATAAGAAGAGATTTTCTTCTTTTTAGGTGAGTATGCAAGACCTGGGGAGAAGGGGGAAAAATAGGGTATTTACAAAAATATATGTGTTCACATGATTAAAAGAGTTCATAAAATGAATAAATTGAATTGAGAAGTACACTGTAAAGAAAGAGGTGAAAGCAGTCCTTCAGACAATTCCTTTGAGAGAGAAAGGAGGGAAACAGTGGTGATGACCTGGATCGTGTAGTGTCCCATACTGGGCACAAAGAAATGGCACCATTGTAACAGCGACACTAAGTTGCATATATTTATGTGAAGACTACAAAACTAGAAAATCAATTTAGGGAAAAGAGGTGAAGTGATATATGATCATTTCAGTGCATTAGATATTAATGAGAATGTGTTTCTATCACCATATTTGGCATTATAGAAAAGGAAAATTTTATTATCATTATCTGCTTTTCACATCTACATAAAATTGTGTTCTATAATGGGGTTGGCAAAAGTGAGTATACAACACACTGTTAATTCTTGTATTTTTATTTTTTAATTATTGTATTATATATCATATGAACAATTGTAAAGCTACTTTTGCTCACACATGTATATATAGATTTTTTTACATCACCTCAGAACAGATCTGATTTGTTAAAAATTAGTTTCATTTCATATTGATATCATTTGAAGACTTAAAAGGGAGCATTTTTACAATATTAGCCTGGAGCCTGTCAAAATGGTCTGAAGGTCAAGATCGGAAGACAAGTGAAATTAGGAGTTATTGTTTGGTCCTTTATTCCTGTTCCTTCACCTCATGAGGCATCTCTTCTTCGCCCACTGAGTACACACTTTGTAATTGGGACTGCGCCAAAGTCCTGTTCAGAATCTGTGTTACGAAAGTCTGCATTTGTCAATATTTATGTTTTAAAATGGAAACACTAAATTATTTTCCTAAAATACTCTGCTAGTGACAGAACTAGGACTAGTACTCTAGGTTCTGTAGAATCTTGTTTAACACTTCTAAAACTATGAATAATTGATAAGCTGCCCTATATTAAATAAGTGTTTAAATAATCTTTCCAAACAAATAATTTATAAATTGCCATTTATATTTACTTGCTTGCCCTGTAAATAAGGTACTTACAGCCTGAGTGTTTCATTTCATATTCAATTACAAAAGTTAAAAATATTGATAACTAAACCTGTCTGAGTTAAAGAGATAGGTTCCACATTTTCATCTTCTATTGTGAAAATTATAATTTAGGCTATTATTGAGAATTTGCTCATGTTGGAATTGAAATCATCTAATATAACAGTATTGAGACATATAAAACAAATAAAATCTTAAGAAGATATTTAAACATTAATATGTTTATTCTAAAATTATTTAATTCAGAGAAATTAATGATACAAATTTCATCCATTCTATAAACTATTGCTCTAAAGGCCACCCCAAGATACTATGCACCTCCCTTTGTGTTTCTTACATACATATCCCAGGTTTGGAATTTATTTTTTTAGTATGTTCCTCTATAATGAAACATTGAATCTTCCACTTTTTGAAAAGAACCTAATGTTTTTCTTGTTATAATATTAATTAAGACTGATATAATAATTCTGCACACCCGACATGGGCAAAGAGCTCCTGTGCTATGAGTGGAGACAAGGTCAAGATAAGTTTATTTTTGGTTTGATAATAAAAAAATAGACAACAGTAGCCAATTTCATAAATGATGGTAAGATAACTTCATTTGTGTTGCTAGCTGAAAACAATTTTTCAGCAAAACAGGACAAAAATATTTAAAGTAATATATTGCATAGCTAAAAATAGATGATGTGCTTTATTAAATGCACAATTATATTAAATGGAAAGATAGGCAATAATACTATGTTCTGAACATTTGAGTTATACAACAAAGTCTAAAGTCTCTAAGGTAATGACTACACTAAAGCTATCACTGATTTCACTTTTAAAAATCAGAAAATTTTGCCCTGGCTGGCATAGCTCAGTGGATTGAGCGCGGGCTGCGAACCAAAGCATCGCAGGTTCGATTCCCAGTCAGGGCACATGCATGGGTTGCAGGCCACAGCCCCCAGCAACCGCACATTGATGTTTCTCTCTCTCTCTCTCCCTTTCTTCCCTCTCTAAAAATAAAAATAAATAAAATCTTAAAAAAAAATCAGAAAATTTTTGTTAGAATCATTTCAAGATACTTGAAGATTGACATCTGAATAGAGTGAATAACATAGAGAAAAATTATATATATAGGTCTTTCAGGAGTTAGCAAGGTAGAAAAAATTGTTTGGGACAAAACTTGTCTAGAATATTGTGTTAACATATAGCATTTTGTAGCATATGCATGCTGAAGCCTCTCTGAAGCATCTTATGCTTCATTCAGAGTACTTGTGAAAACTCCGTATTTTGGTTTATGCTTTGTCCTTTTCAAACTGTCTCTTCTAAGCAGAAAGAAGTGCCTATGTCGTCTACATCTTTATTTCTCAAGTATTCATTTTGAAAAACATATCAAAAAGAGAGAAGCATGGCAGAAAATCATAATTTATTTTAATGATATTTTATTAATTATGCTATACCAGTTGTCCCAATTTTTCCTTTTCCCCCTCTACCCAGCACCCCCACTCCCTCAGGCAATCCCCACACCTCAATGGGTCCTGCATATAGGTTCTTTGGCTACTCCATTTCCTATACTGTACTTTACATCCCCATGACTGTTTTGTAACTACCTATTTGTACTTCTTAATCCCCTCACCTCTTCTCCCATCTCCCTATATCCCCCACCCATCTGGCAATCATCAAAACTTTCTCCATATACATGATTCTATCTCTGTACCTCTTGTTTGCTTGGATTGACTTTTAGATTCCATTGTTGATATACATGTACTTATTGACATTTTATTGTTCATAGTTTTGATATTCTTTTTCTTAAATATAAGTCTCTTTAATATTTTATATAATAGTAGTTTGGTAATAAAAAACTTCTTTAGTTTTTTTCTTGTCTGAGAATCTCTTTACCTGCCTTTCAATTCTAAATGATATCTTTACTAGGTAGATCAAGCTTGGCTATAGGTCCATGCTTTTCATGACTTGAATACTTCTAGCCTGAAAAGATTATCTTGAGAAAATCAGCTGACGGTCTTATGGGGACTCCCCTGTAGGTAACTAACTTCTTTCCTCTTGCTGCTTTTAAGATTCTTTCTTTACCTTTAACCTTTGTCATTTTAATTATGCTGTGCCTTGGAATGGGCTTTTTTCCATCCATCTTATTTGGGACTCTCTGCTTCCTGGACTTGCATGTATATTTCCTTTATCAAATTAGGAAAGTTTTCTTTCACTATTTTTCCAAATAGATTTCCAAATTCTTGCTCTTTCTCTTCCCCTCTGGCACCCCTATGTTATTAATGTTGGGATGCTTGAAGTTGTCCCAGAGGCTGCTTACACTATCTTCATGGTTTTTTTGGATTCTTTTTACTTCTTGTGGTTCTGATTGGTTGTTTTCTACTTCCTTATATTCCAGATCATTTATTTGATTCTCAGCTTCCTCCACTCTACCAGGATTTCCCTGTAAATTGTTCTTCACTTCAATTAGTGTATATTTCATTTCTGATCTCTTTTATGCTGTTGAGGTCCTCCCAAGTTCTTTGAGCATCCTCATAACCAGTGTTTTTGAACTCTGCATCTGATAGATAGCTTATCTCCATTTTGTTTAGGTCTTTTTTTTGAGTTTTGATCTATTCTTTTGTATGGCCCATGTTTCTTTTTCTCCTCATTTTGGCAGCCTCCATGTGTTTGTTTCTATGTATTAGGTAGAGCTGTTATGACTTCCTGACTTGTTAGCATAGCCTAATATAATAGATGTCTTGTAGGTTCTAGTGGCACAGCCTCCCTTATCACGCAAGCCGGGTGCTCAAGTTACACCATTTACTCCGGCTTAGTACACCCTCCTCTTGTAATTGAATCTTGATCCCTATTGGCAGGTCAATGGGAGGAATTTTCCCAGGTCATTCAGCTGAAAGGATTGGCTGTGACCACTGACCACCAATCTCCACCCTCCATGGATATTCAGCTGTGCAGGGGGCAGGAAGTTATTCCAAAGTGGTCTGTAGCTGTCTACTGAGAATGCAGGCTCTGGAGTTTCCTAGGAGGTGCAGGCCAAGGTTAGCCCCCACCTGCATTTTTTCCAGGGCCTCCTTGCCTGAACTATAAAGCAATCTGAGATGGTTGTTACTTATGCTTGGCTTGGAGATTCCTAGATGAAGTCAAGCTGTTAATCTAGGCTGGCTCTTACTAGTGTGGGGCTTGGGAGCCCCCCCTCCACATGGCAGTGAGGAAGTTTGGTCATTTATTAAGTGGTATGGGAGCTCGGGGCTCACTGATGCAGGCTGTTGAGAAGGTTTAGAAAGTTATGAAGCATGAGTCAAGACCAAACTATTCACATGAAAAAGCAACTTGGGTGAGGAAACAGTATTAGCCAGGTTGATGGAGTCTCAGATATAGCACCTGCCTGCTGGCTCTATGGCTCTGTGGTGGGAGGGTTCAGAAAAGGGACAATGACTTCTGCCCACCTTTTTGTCTAAGAAAATGCTGTCCTCCAGCTCTTACCTTGATGCCAGACACTTCAGTTTCTCCCTGTATGCCACTGGTGCCTTTTAAGTTACTGTGCCAGTGCTGGAGTTTAGAAGGAGTGAATCTGAGTAAGTCTGTGTGTGGCTTCTTTAACTACTTGGAACTACTTGGGTCTTTACAGGTTTCTTCCACCAACTCAATCCCTGCTGGTTTTTGTATCCAGAAGCTATCAGAACTTGTCTTCCTGGAACTGGAAAATTGGTGTGGAGCTGGGACTGCTCCCTCCTGAGATATCACTCCCAAAGTTTTATCTGCCAAATGTTGATGTGTGACCAACATATTCACATCTTTGCCCATCCTACAAGTCTGAATTGATGTGGTTTCTTTAATTTAGTTGTCAGACTTCCATTACACTTGATTTCTAATGGTTCTGAGTAATGGTTGTCTTCTGTATTTTAGTTGTAATTTTCTATGTGGTTGTGCAAGGAGGTGAGCTATGTTTACATCTTGACTGGAAGTCTCACATAATTGTGTTTCATATATTAAGATACAATTTTTACTAGCATTACTTTTGATTACAGAGTTGGCTATTAAGACACTAAATATAAATACATTAAATGATTTATGGGTATTTTTTAAAATGGCTTGAGCTTAATATATAGAAGCCTTATGTAGGGTTATATGTATATTTCCATATTCAATGTCCCATTTTTGAATTGTCTTCTATCATGCAAAAAGCATATAAAACTAATGAAAGAAAAAAAATAATAAAAGAATGATAAATATGGTGTAAACTGCCCTGCCTGGTTTCAGAAGCTGTAACCCCCACCAAAGCCATGGCTGGACCATTAGCCACTAAGGAGACAAAAGCTTATCTTCCTGGCAGGAGCGCTGCTTCTGCCCCTTTCACTTCACCCTGCTTGACCCCCAATGCTTGGTTGGTTGGCCAATGACCAGTAAGATTCCCCAAGGGGGGAATGACCTAAGACAGGCATGATCATGTGGGAGGCCCCCAAGGAAGGACTTTGGGGGCTACAGCAAAAGGGGATGATGGACCCTCAACCCTCGGCTTTGACAGAGCCTGTGTCCTCATTGTCTATGAGAAATCTCCTTATCTCTTGGGTGTTTTACTTCCCTTGCTCCACCTAAGCCTGAAACAATGAGAGAGGGTGGTGCAGCCCTGTGCTGGAAAGGGCAGGTTCCCTTGGCGATCAGGCCTAAAAAAGAATATGTCAAATCCTGTGAAACCTGCTTTGTTTAGAATGCTGTCAATTAAATGATAAGGGTCCAAACAAGAAGTAAGTTTGTTCCTCAAAGTTTTACAGCTCTTTAGCTATCTGACCCTGACTCAGAATAGACCCCCAGAGTTCTTTGTTATCTGTTGTTTGATCCTTACTGCCTAGCAATGATTAAGGAGCTTTACCTGAATTCTTGTGCAAAGGAACCCAATAAAAGCCCATTGAGAAACAGGCTCCTGGCCCTTCTCATTTGAGAGATTGGCCATCTTTCCTCCCCAAGCAGATCATGTCTTGGTAGACTTATTCTCATCCCTGGCAGCCGGGGGGTGGGGGGGCTTGCAGGCAGAGCCCCCCCTGCACATTGCAGTGAGGAAGTTTGGTTTTACTGCTCTTCCAAGTATACTCAGAAAAATCTTGCAACCCAGGTATTTTTGCAAATCATAATACTGGTCTTAATCTTTCACCTATATCTTTGTCCAATTTAGATAAGAAGTAAACATTAATTTGTGAGGTATATAAGTTCATTCATATAGTGTCATATAGTGTTAAAATGGTACTATATATCCCTTTGAATTATGGTATAAATCATACCCTGGTTTGAATCATGGTATAAAGAATAGAATTGAGTGTTATCTGGTAAAACTAAATAAAAGAGCAATTTGGTCATTTATAGAGAAAAAAATTTGACTCTGCCCTATGTCAGAAAGCTCAAATCTGTGTGTATAAATAACATAGAGAAACACAGCAAAGATATACCAGAAATTATAGGGGAGGAATCATTTGTAACCTTGTTTGTAATTGTGAAATATTCTCAGCATCTAAATACCCATTAATAGAAGTATAAATATGTAGATAAATAAATAAATAAATTTGCTCAATAAAATATTATGCAGCAGGTAAAATGCATGAATTTGTGTTGTATGTCATAAATTAAAAATATTAATTTTTCAGCTTCTTGAGATAAAATTGACATATAACACTAAGTTTAAGATGTACAATGTGATGATTTGATGCATGTATATGTTGAATAATGATTGCAGTGATGTTAACACATCCATCACCTCACATAATTACAAATTTTGTGGTGAGAACACTTAAAATCTACAGTGTTACCAACTTTCAAATATACAATACAGTGTTGTTATCTGTAGTTGCCATAATATAAATTAGATCCCCGAATTGATTCATTTTATAACTGAAAGTGTGTACTCTTTCACCAACATGCACTGGCTCCTGGCTCCCTTTGTTTCTGTGAGATCAGCTTTGTTAGAATGCACATAAAATTGAGCTCATACGGTATTTACCTTTCTCTGACTTATTTAATTGAGCATAATGCCCTTGAGTTTTATCCATATTGTTGCAAATTGTCAAGATTTCCTTTTTTGGGGGGCTGAATTTTATACACACACACACACACATACACACATATATACATAACATTATATTTTTCCATTTATCCATTGATGAACACTTAGGTTGTCTTTATGTTTTGCTATTGTGAATAATGCTGAATGTACATGGAAAAGCAATGATCTCTCCAATATATATCTCCTTTAGATATAGACCTGGAAGTGGAATTGCTAATCATATGGTAATTTTATTTTTAATTTTTTGAGGAATCTCCATACTGTTCTTCATTGTAACTGTGTAATTTCCACTACTACCAACATAGGGGTTTTCTCTTTTCTGTAGCTACACCTACACTTATCTCTTCTTTTTAAAATAACCATTCTAATGGATGTGAGGTGATATCTTATGGTGATTTTGATTGTCATTTCCCTAGTGATTAGTGATGTTGAGCACCTTTGTATGTACTAGTTAGCCATTTGTGTGTCTTTGGAAAAAAATGTTTCTTTAGGTCCTTTGCCCATTTTATAAATCAAATTATTTGTTTTTCTTTTTTGTTATTGATTTGCATAATTTCTTATATATTTTGGACATTAATCCTTCATCAAATATATGATTTGCAAATATGTTCTCCATTCTGTAGGTTGCCTTTTCATTTTGTTATTAATGTTGCCCTACTTGTTGATTTTTGGTTTTGTTCTTTGTGTCTTTGATATCATATTAAAAAGAAAAATATTAAATAGATAAATCAGAATTTGTGCTACATATAATAACCTAGATAAAATGTAATAATATAAAGTCTGAACAATGTTATGTAAAATATGACATCATACACATTTTAAAAACATGTACTTATGTGATTTATCTTTTAGAATCATTGAGTGTAAATGTATTAAAATATGCATATGAATGATAAACACAAAATCTGAGCAAGTGGTTACCTTTGGGGAAGAATGGGAAATAATTTGATTGGGAAAGTATACACAAGATGCTTAAAATATATCTATAAGTTATACAGACAAAGTGAGATAAGTGATACAAATATAATAATATTTTGGAACAATAAAGATGGGTAAGGGCTACATAGATTTTTATGATATTCTTATTTCATTTATTATTAATAATATAAATTTTATGACATTTACTTTTTTTACAAAGCCTAACAGAATTACTTGGTATCAGAGGAACTGATTCTAGTTCATAGTTACTCATAATAATGTTTTCTAGCACAGAAGTAGAGTAGTAATACAGGGATTCATGAGGATTAAATGTTTGATATGTATCAGTGCTCTCTATGAACTGGAAAGTATAGACTTACAATGTTCCATATGTACATAGTTAGGTAAGGACAGATTTTATACATAGGTGTTTTTCTAAAATTTCACATAGAGACAGAGACACCTTTGTTGTCACAGGGATGTCTTGATAGTACCAAATACAATGTTGTACAATCTTTGACTGACTTATGTTAAATGCAATACATAACTATAAGCAAACATTGGTTATATTGCAGTAGTATTGCATTTGTAAAGCTCTGTAACAAGTTACTTAACAAATAGGTGCTCCAATTTAAAATATAAGAAAAAAATGGGTTTTAGTTAGCCATAAGCTCTATATGAGTCCTATAATTGTAGGAGAGATTTCCATAATATTATAATTAATTACGGGCATGCTATGAGATTTGGGGACCTGGATTCTCATCACCACTCTACAATACATCGCTATCAGGCTTTGTATAAATTGTGTGACTCTAGCTATCTGTATATTAGTCTATAAAATGAGATCTGGAAGAGATAAGAATTGAATTGGATTTTCTTTCAATTTTCTCTAAAATATTTTTTACTCTAAAATTTTGATTCCATTAAAAGTATAGTGTCCAGATTACAAGAATGGGCAGAATGCTGTGATCTTTAATGTTCACCTTCTATCTTAAATGTCATATTTAATTATAAATGCCACAGTTTGTTAAGAAATATTGAAAATTGAGATTGCTTTAAGAAGAGAAAATCAAGAGAATTTGAAACTATAAAATTCAGTTTACATAAATCTAACTCAATACCACAGTCCTTTCTCATGCGCTCTCCTGGTCCTTCTCTCCATCTTCCAACGTTCCTTGTTTTAGGATCATTCTCCTTTCCCTCCTATTCTCCCAGCCACTCACACCTGCCTTGCCATCTCCTAAGTGTGAACCTTGACATGGCCGGCAGCCAATACATGCTCCATTAGCTTCCACTACTGGATAGTGGCTGGAGAGGATAAATGAGGAGTTAAAAGCAGATCACTGTGGTCTTTATGGTAGTATAAAAACAATTTGTAGTATTTGACAACCAGATTTTTCACATTAAAAATTTCAATACCCCACCTATATATCTCCTATATTTCATTACTCCAGGAGAATATTTCTTTGAGGTATAGTTCAAAAGGCCCTCTGATCCTAGATTGAGAAGGCACCAGACTCTAGGAAAGAGACAGGAAGTGAAGGCTAGGAGAAAAAAAAAACTCATTTGTCATGCTGATTCCTTACTATAACCTTTCAAGTCCCCTCAAAAGTAGGTGCTGTTTCCTTTCCATGACCTTGAATTATATAAAGACAACTTGGGTATCTAAATCCATATCACTCCACTCATAGTAACTGTCTCCTCACCCACATGAGACCTTTTTTATTAAAATTAACTTAATATGAGGAGATATCTCATGCATTCTGAGAACTGATTTTTTTTTCTTCTTATGAATTATTACTTCTTTTTCAATCCTCATCATTATTTGTGATTTTTAGCAGGGTCTAATTAAGTTAAAACTTATTGGTTTATGACTAATTTCCACTTTCATCTGCCTCACCATTATCTGGTTAAAGTCTGTCTTCTTATCCTTCTGGTTTTGTCACACCTTTCTCTAACCAATCCTGACTTGGGACTTAATTTCTTGGGTCTTAGCAGGTTCCCCCTGACCATGATGGGATATTCTCTCAACTCTGATTACAATTCATAATTGAATTGTAGGCACCTACTGCTCCACTACAGAATACTAGATCATTTTCACTAGTCAACTGTATTGAAGAGAGCAAAATACTGCAATATTTGGTAGCAATATCTGATTTTCATTCTTTAGTTTTGGGTATCACCATTGAGGTGAGTGAGGTTTTTTCTTCCTATACTATGTTATTTAAGATGATAATATTAGCTGATATTTACTGAGCATTTACTAGGCACTGATTTCAGTGCTTTGCATATATTAACTCATTTAGTGAACAACAACTTGATAAGGTAGGAATATTATTCTTCCTTTTTCAGATGAGCAAAGTGTTGTAGGAAGAAGTTAAACAAATTGTTAACGGTCGCATTGTTGAGATCCAAGATGGTGGAGGAGTAAGTGGAAGCTACACTAACCTTCTACCCAGGACAAATCTGGAATTGCAACTAAGTTGTGGAAAATTCATCCTGAATAACCAACTGAACACTAGCTGGAGAGAAGCCTTATAACCATGGATAGACAGAAGAAATCACTTCACCACAATGAGGATGGTAGGGAGTGTGGAGGAGGCATAAAAGGACTGGCTGGGCTCCCATGGGTAAAAGCTGAAGTTCTGGAGGGGTATTTCAGTGGCTTTTGGGTAACCCCTGAGAAGTGTGGGGTCCAAATCCTAAGCTAGGCTTCCCATCCTACAGCACCAGAACCAGAAAGGAATTCAGATAATATCCAGCTGTGAAAAGTAGCAGGGTTTCTTTCTACCAGGAAAAGATGACTGGAGACTGAAAGAGCCTCTTAAAGGGTCCATTTGAAATTTTATTTGCAGCCACTTACCCTGTACTTGGGCAGGAGGAGGGCAGAGTGGACTACAGATGCTTGCGGAGACTCCAGGGTTGGTGGTTCTGGGGAGAGAACTGAAGGAACAGCCTCCTGGATCCCTGTGCTGTGTTATTCCCCATACTACAGAGGCCAGCATTCTCAGGCAGAGCACTCCTCTTCTAATGGCATCAGCCTAAGGGGAAACAATAGCCCTGCCTGCAGGAATTACTCTGCCTCACCCTGTGGTGCCTAAACAAGCTGCTGATTACAGCTTGAGGCTATATCATTGATTAGTTTAACAAATAAGATGAATCTCTGGGAGCTCTAGGAGACTTCAGCTGATTACAGCTTGAGGCTATATCATTGATTAGTTTAACAAATAAGATGAATCTCTGGGAGCTCTAGGAGACCAGTCCCTCCCCAGGGACTGGTAGCACTAGTGATAATAAAAGCCGACCATGTTGTCCACCCTGGTTCTTTCTGCACACAAACAGGCCCAGCAGAGAAAGTCACATGATGTGGATCACTGATAGCACCAAACTGGTTGACCAGGGCCAGCACAAGCAGCATCTGACAAAGGTCTATATGAGAGTTCTTGATATCTACTTGATATATAGAAACAAACACTAAGAAGCAGCCAAAATGGGAGGACAAAGAAACATAGCCCAAATGAAAGAACAAGAGAAAAGCAATGCTACAAGGAAGCACCATTTAGACTGACATTTGATTGCTCAATAGAAACATTTCAGTCCAGGAGGGTGTGGCATGATATATTCAAGGTGATGACAGAAAGGACCTACAACCAAGGCTACTTTACCCAGCAAGGCTATCATTTAAAAATAAAGGAGAAATAAGGAGCATCTCAGTCAAGAAAAAGCTAACAGAGCTCATTACCACCAAACCCTTACTGAAAAACAAAAACAACAACAAAAAAAGTTAAAGGGATTGCTTTAAGAAGAAAAAAACAAAGAAGAAAAAATACAGAGGAAAACAGCCTTACAATAAAATGGCATTACATATGTGTCCATCAATAATCACCACAAATGTAAATGGTTCAAATTCTCCAGCCAAAAGACATAGAGTAGCTGAATGGATAAGAAAAAAAGACCCACATATATGCTGCCTCCAAGAGACCCATCTCAGATCAAAAAATACACAAGTCTAAAAGTAAAGGGTTGATAAAAGATATTTCATGCAAATGGTAAAGAAAACTAGAGCTGGGGTAGCAGTATATATCTGACAAAATGGACTTTAAATGAAGGCTATAGTAAGAAAAAAAAAAAAGGATGCTACATAATAATAAAGGGAACAATCCCACAAGAGGATACAATCTTAGTAACCATTTATGAACCAAATAGAGGAGCACCTATATACATGAAGCTCTATGAAGCAAATCTTGATAGACATAAAGGGAGAGATCAACAGAAATACAGCTATTGTTGGGGGTTTTAACATACCATTAATTTCAAGGACAGCACTTCCAGGCAGAAAATGAGCAAGGAGACAGTGGCCTTAAACAACACACTGTATCAAATAGATTTAATTTATATCTTCAGAGCATTTCACCTCAAAGTAGCATACTAAACATACATTTCAAGTACACATGGAATATTTGCTAGAATAGACTATGTTAGGATACAAAGCAAGTCTCAGTTTAAGAAGATTGAAAGCATTTCAAGCATCTATTCTGACCACAATGCTATGAAATTAAAAATTAATCACAAGAAGAACACTGAAAAACATGCAAAAACATGGAAACCAAATAACGTGTTATTAAAAATGAATAGGTCAAAACAAAATCAAGGAAGAAATCAACATATACTTTGAAACAAATGCAAAAGAAAAAACAACAATCTAAATGTGTGGGACACTGCAAAAGCAATACTAAGAGGAAAATTCATAGCATTACAGACTGACCTTGAAAAACAAGAAAAAGCTCAAATAAACAATCTACCTTCGCATTTAAAGGAGATTGAAAAAGAACAACAAAGCCCAAGTGAGCAGAAGAAAGGAAATAATGAAGATCAGAGCAGAAATGAATGAAATAGAGTCTAAAAAATCTAAAAAATGATACAGAAGTTCAATGAATCCAAGAGTTGGTTCTTTGAAAAGATAAATGAGACTGACAAACATTTAACCAGAGTCATTAGGAAAAAAAGAGAAAGGATCCAAATAAATAAAATCAGAAATGGAAAAAGGATAAACAACAATGGACACCAAAGAAATACAAAAGATTGTAAGAAAATATTATGAACAATTATATGCCAAAAAACTGGATAACCCAGACACAATGTATAAATTCCCAGAGACATGCAATCTTCCCAAGATAAATCAGGAATATTCAGAGAATCTGAATAGACTGATTACACCTAATGAAACTGGAACAGCAATTAAAAAAAAACTCCAATCAAATGTCCAGGACCAGATGGTGACACAGGTGAATTTTACCAAATATTCCAAGATCTAACACCCCTCCTTTTCAAATATTTCACAGAATTCAAGGGGAAGGAAGGCTCCAAAATTCATTTTATAAAATAAGCATTGTCCTAATTCCAAAACCAGGTAAATACACTACAAAGAAAGAAAATTATAGGCCAATATCCCTGATGAACATAAATGCTAAAATCCTCAATAAATGTTAGGAAACCAAATACATCAATGCATCAAAATGATCATACACCATGATCAAGTGAAATTTATTCTAGGAATGCATGGTTGGTACAACATTCATAAATCAATACATGTGATTCACCACAAACAAAATGAAGGATAAAAACCACATGATCATATCAATAGATGCAGAAAAAGCCTTTGATAAAATCTGGCACCCACTTATGATAAATATTCATAGCAAAGAGGGAGCACAGGGAACATACCTAAACATAATAAAGGCCATATATGGCAAACCCACAACCAGCATCATACTCAATGGGCAAAAACTACAATTGTTCCCTTTAAGATCAGGGACAAAACAAGGATACTTGCTTTCACCTCTCTCATTCAATACAGTACTGGAACTCCTAGCCACAGCAATCAGACAAGAAGACACAAACGGCATCCAAATTGAAAAGGAAAAAGTAAAACTATTTTTGTTTGCAGATGATATGATATTGCACATAAAAAACTCCAAAGATTCCACCAAGAAACTACTAGAACTGATAAATGAATTCACAAAAATATCCAGATACAAAATTAATATCAGACATCAGTTGTATTTTTATATGTCAATAACAAAATAACAGAAAGGGAAATTAAGAAAACAATCCCATTCACAATTGCTTCAAAAAGAACAAAATACCTAGGAATAAACCTAACCAAGGATATAAAAAACCTGTACTTGGAAAATTATTAGACACTGAAGAAAGAAATTGAAGATATATATACATGAAAGCACAAACCATGTTCATGGATAGGAAGAGTTAACATCATTAAAATGTCTATATTACCCAAAGGAACCTGTAGATTCAACTCAATTCTTATCAAGATTCCAATGATATGTTCAATGGAATTAGAACAAATATTTCAAAAATTTATGTGTAATCATAAAAGGCCCCACATAGCCACAATGATCCTGAGAAAGAAGAACAAAGTTGGAGGAATCATGCTACCTAATAGAAACATTTTACAAAGCCATAGTAATACAAACAGCCTGGTACTGGCATAAAAGCAGACACATTGATCAATGGAACAGAATAGAGAGCCCAAGAATAAACCCATGCCTTAATAGTCAATTAATTTTTGACAGAGAAAGCAAGCACATACCATGGGCTAAAGATAGTTTATTCAATAAATGGTGTTGGAAAAATTGGACAGATATGTGCAGAAAAATGAAAGTAGATCACCTTCTTACACCACACACATGAGTAAATTCAAAATGGATCAAAAACTTAATTAGACCCAAAACCATAAAAATCCTAGAAGAAACATGTAGCAAAATCTTGGCTATTGTTTGTACAAATATTTTAATTGGATATATCTCCTCAGGCAAGAAAAACAAAAGAAAAAATAAACAAATGAGATTACATCAAACTAAAAAGTTTTTGCACAGCAAAGGAAATCATTAACGAAGTAAGATAACAAATCACAGAATGGGAGAACATCTTCACCAGTATATCCAATAAGGGGTTAATATCCCAAATGTATAAAGTACTTACAAAATCAATACCAAAAAAGCAAACAACCTAATTTAAAAATGGGCAAAGGGCCTTAATAGACATTTCTCCAAAGAAAACATGCAGATGGACAATAGATATATGAAAAAAAGCTCAACATCAATAAATATCAGAGAAATTCAAATTAAAATCACAATGGTATATCACTTCATACCTGTCACAATGGCTATCATCAATAAATCAACAAACAACAAGTGCTGATGAGGATGTAGAGAAAGGTGAATACTTTTGCACTGTTGGTGGGAATACAGACTGGTGCAGCCACTGTGGAAAGCAGGACGGCGATACCTCAAAAAATTAAAATGGATCCAGCTATACCATTTCTGGGAATATATCTAAAAGAATACAAAACACTAATAGAAAGAGTATAAGCACTCATATGTTCACTGCAGCATTATTTATGACCACCAAGATATGGAAGCAGCCCAAGTGCCCATCAGTAGATGAGTGGATAAAACAAATATGGAACATTTATACAATGTCATACAACTCAACCAGAAAGACAGAAAGAAAAAAGAGAAAGAGAGGAAGGAAGGAAGGAGGGAGGGAGGAAGGAAAGAAGGGAGAAAGAAAGAAAGAAAGAAAGAAAGAAAGAAAGAAAGAAAGAAAGAAAGAAAGAAAGAAAGAAAGAAAGAAGAAAGAAAGAAAGAAAGAAAGAAAGAAAGAAAGAAAGAAAGAAAGAAAGAAAGAAAGAGGGAAAGAGGGAAAGAGAAGGAAAGAGGGAAAGAAAGAAAGAAATGGAGAAAGAAAATTTGACCCTGTGAGACAGTATGGATGGACCTGGAGAACATTATGCTAAGTGAAATAAACCAGTTAGAGAAAGACAAATACCATATGTTTTCATTCATATGTGGAATCTAATGAACAAACTGAACTAGCAAGCAAAACAGAGACAAATTCATAGACAGCAGGATGACACTTAGAGAGGAGGAGCGATTGGGGGGGTGGAGGGATTAAACAGAAAAGAAAAAAGTATTACTGGATATGGACAACATTGTAGTGATTGCTGGGGTAGGGTATAAAGGGACTAGATAGTAATGGGAAAAAAAAAAGTCACATTATTGATTCAATCTCAGATAAACTGGTTTCCCTTCCATTCTTAACCACTACTTTGTAATGACATAGTAACTAATAGATGAGCCATTTAAGATTATTCTTCAGTTAAGGGTCATATTAAATGAAACTCCCTTCTTCCTCTCCCTCACCTCACAAAAGATGAATATGTGGATTGTGGGTGTTTTCACTTAAACATACAGAAATAAAGAATCCTTATTGAATGATATTATTCCCAGTTACATGATATGCAGTGTTTAAGAAACCCACATTTTGGCTCCATTGTCTTTTTCTACAAAGAGAATTTCCAGCATGTCTAAGAGTTTCCTTTTACACATTTTGAGGTGGTATTTCATCCAATTCTATTTTCTCTACACCCTTCTGCTAAGAGTTTTGATGCCGCTGTGAGATGTCATTTGGCTCACTGCTGTGGTATGATTTGGTTCAGGTGCAACTGGCTCCTGGTATCATTCAATAATCTACATGATTTAAATAATTAAGGCCAAAATCATGTGCTAGGCCTCAATCATATATAAAAAAGCAGTAGTATATTAGCTAGGATATTCTAGTAGTTTCAATGGGGATCAATATAAGAGTAGATTATATAAAATAAAATATTTTTTACTTTCTCATTGAGACCTTTGACCCAGCAGGTAGTCCAGTGAAGTATGATGGCTCCATCAGACTATTTATTTTACTTTTCTTTCACCCTCTAATGTCCTACCAGCTCCATGATCAAGACAGTGGAGTAGATAAAAAAGAAATTGGAAGGCAAAGTGTTTCTTCAATGGGCACAGCTAGGAAGTAATATAGGGTTTTCCCCCTCCATCTCATTGGGCAGAATTTAGTCACATGGCCATACTAACAGCAAAATGTGATCTCAACTCACGCACTGATGTGACCTGTTAAGATCTTATTTTAGTTCTATTCCAAAGTGTTATATAACTAACAGTATGGAATGACTATTGAGGGTATTATTAACAATCACAGCCATTATCTGCAACATGAATGTACTCTGTTAATTAATCAAGCACATTCGGAGTCCAAAAGGTTTTACATCAGTCCTTTGTTCCAGATTCAAGTGGCAAAACCAAACAGACTCCATAAAGTTATGGAGATTCATAGTAGAATTTCTGCTCCATTCACTTTAGCCTTGTAGCATATCCATGGAGGTGGTGTAGTTAATCCTGGACTCGTAGGGCAATTCATAGTCTACTCTAGAGGACTTTTCACTTGTTCTCTCCTTTTGGTTCTTTCCCTCCCTCATAACACCTTGAACCTATTGAATACTTTCACTATCTGCTACCCAATGCTCCATCTCTCTTTCTGTCTTACTCATGGCACAACACGGGTCTTCTGTGCTCTGCTACTGAATAACAAATGGGGTGCTAACATTGTTTGGGAGGATGGAGAAAAAGGCACTCATAATACTTTGGCCTTGCTATACTATCTAAAAGACAAAATCTTTTCACTGAATAAACTATCCTTCTATTACACTGTTTAGATGAACTTTTTAGGTGAAAATATTTCATCTTCCTCATAATTTTATTTCTATTACATAAGCCACTAGGAGAGCTAACATCCAGGATGTGAGTGGGAGGATTGAAATCACAGGTCTTTAACTAATGTGATGGCCTTAAGACATTTGATTTGTTCTCAATTTTACTAATAAGCCTTCAGCTCAGCATTAAACTGCACAAGACCCATCTTATACCTAGTTTTTTCATTTTTGCCTTTTCAAAAATATTTTTCACTTTGTCATGAATCTTTTTCTCATTCTAATTTTTTTAACTTTCCTTTTTTTCTCTTTCTATTTCTTTTAAGGTATACTGTTGTATTTAATCACTCATCTAGTTTAGTCTTTATGTCAAAGGTAATTTTTTTCATTTATCTCTATTTCCCGAATTCATTCACAGATTTCTGAACATTTGTAATGTGTTTTGTGATTTTCTTTCAAGTATTGTAACCTTTTATGAATATCTTTTAGCTCATTTTCAGATAGAGATTTTAGTTTTCTCCTGTTTTGTGGTCTTAACTTTCTGCTGTGAGCTATTATTTGGTTCCTTATTTTTTTTTTCTGTATAATAATTTTGCATGGAATTTGACCTTGATTCTTTTATGTTGCTCATTTTTATATGAAATTAATTTTGCCAAGCTTTTAAAATGAGGTGGGGTTCAAGGAAGCTTTTCTAACATTGCAGAGCTTGCTTTCTTACCATTTGTGAAATGTTCAGAAATAGGCTGACTTGATTTCTGGGATTTTCTTTCTTTTCTTCATTTTTTTTCCATTTACACCAGGCATTGGTAAACTTTTTTTTCTGTGAAGGGGTAGATAGTAAATATTTTAAAGGCATTGTAGACCATACAGTCTCTGTCACAAATAAATACTCAATTCCTCAGACAATACCTAGACAACTGGAAATGGCTAGGTTCTAATAAGACATTATTTACAAAAACAAGTGTCATGTTGGCTTTTGCCCATCAGCTATTATTTGCTTATGCCTGGTAAAAAATTTTTCCAATAGAAATATAATGGGAAAAAAAGAAATATAATGGGAGCCACAGATATGAGGCATCGATACAATTTTAATTTTTTTAGTAGTCACATTGAAAAAATTACATCAATGATATATTTTATATAACCCAATATATCCAAATGGGACCATTGGCTAGAGATCTAGACATTTCCTTTTCCCATCTGTGTCTCTGGTCCCTGTTTCTCCTCAATCATTATTCCATTCCCTTAAATTTCTGCCCTGTGAAGGATCCTGTACTTAAGTGGAGTCCTGATGGATCACATTGAGAGTTTACATAAGTTGTCCTGCCTCAGCCTCTAGATGCTCTTAGTGTTGGCTCTGCATTTACCCACGTTGGAAAAAGATAAAGTTGGTCTGAAGGTTGTGGGCTATTGTTAAGCGGGAAAATGCAAAACACCTCCCATTTCTAGCTGCTCTTCTCAACATGTTACCCAGTGAAGATCTGATGACTGTTGGGAGGCTTTCCTGTTCTCCGATACCCGGTTGCTTCCTCTGTTTATCCAGCTCTCCTAGCGTCTGGTTGTAAATGGTTTATCTCCCTTCACTTGCTTAGAATCTGTGGGATATTCTTCCATCTAGGTTTGTTCATCTTTCTTTTTCTTTTTTCTTTTTTACTTGTATTACTTTCTTCTAGCTTTATCATCATCCTTTATTCTATTCTCATCTCTCTCTATATTGTAACTTCTTTAAGTCTTGGTAAGCAGAAATAAAAATTAAATACTATAAACTCTGTCCCCTCATAGAGATGTTGTGAGGAGCATGGTAATTATGTCTATGAAAGCACTGCTAACTCTAAACTACTGGATAAATGAAAGAAAAATAAAGTTATCAAATTCTGAGAGAAAAAAGCTGCCAGAAAAGTAGAATTAAGCAACGTTGTACAGGACTTTGTGTACTTTAGATGCCTGTTTTCTTTTTTCCTAAAATTATGGATCTTTAACAAACATTGTTTAACTACAGAATAATGCAATTTCTTAACAATACAATTTTGAAGGTGGCACTTAAATCTCTCTCTCCACATACACACATCATTAATGAAAGAATAAAAAGGACTTGTTTGTCAGTGGCAAAGCGAAGTAAATAGTCATCACGGTAAATCGGTATTCAAGAAAATGAGAAAATTTGACATAGCATTCAAATTTCTTCTTAATAATACTGATTCTTTACCTTGGTTTTGCAACAATAAAAGCTATACCCAATTATCTTAAAGGGTGACATGAAATTTTTGTAACAATAACTTAATCTTACTTCAGTTTCATTAAAAATTAAATGTAATATAGCCCTTCCTTTTTGTGCAAAGGTCAAAAAAATCAAACAAAAGACTGGCACAACTCAAAAACTATATTGATTGAAATTATTCAGTTCATTCAGTAATTTATGAAATTTCCACTTCATTTCACTTATTATAGTTCCTGCTTAGCTGTTTGGGAAGAAAGAAAGGAAGTTAATTATATTTCGTTTGGTCAAATTTTTATGAAAAGTATCCCATCAGCCATTCTGAGGGTTCAAGCCCTCTTATTTACATGGTAAGAATTTCAGAGAAATTAGCCTTTCCTTTAGTTCTTCCACAGGAAGGCAAGGACATATGACAAAACATGAATCAATGTTCCAAGCTTCAGCTAAGTCAGCCAGTGAGACATAGTTTCAGTTCCCAAGACTTTCTAAGGCATAAGTTCACCTCAGGAGTTCATATCATTTTGTCTAATAAGATCTGTGACCAAATGTTGTGCTTCTAGATTCTATTTTATAGTAGAATGAATGGGTTTCACAAATGAACCCTGATTTAATGTAGCAGAAGATGAGGACTTAGAAAATAGTATCTTGATCAATTTCTAATATATATTGTTATTTATATTTATTTAAGAAAACAGGACTGTTTTTTCCTTTAGAAGATTTTATTTTTAAAAAATTGGAACTCCATTTTAAATTCTTTAGGAAAATCTTTCTTTTATTCATTTTTGCAGTGCTCATGGAAGCCAATTACAAATTATTGAAAAATTTGGGGTTTTGACTCCAATTCCACAGTTCTCAGAGATTAGATACATGTGGTTATACATTCAGGATATATCTGAAGCACAAAAATGTTAAAATTTCAAGTGTTTTTAATGTCAGAGAGCTAAGGGAGTAACAAATAGTAAATATGCATATCAGCAATGTGTGTGTTTTAAAGCATTTCAAAACATTTAATACCAGAGCTCAGATGATATATTAGTCATGTCTTTATTACAAAAAGTGATCACATCAGAAAGGCAGCACACACACTATGAAATTTAGTAGTTGCTATGGTAACTATATTTTTTTCCTGAAAAGAAGAATAAATAGCTACACACATTCTTTGCAGTTTATTGAGCTGGTAATTTATAGTACCTTTAAAGATAGTGTGCTTATTCACTTTTTAAATTCAAATTATAATATACCATTTTCATTCTTTTGAGTCTAATGAAACGAAGTAAGTTACTTGCTTATTGCCTATTTGTTGTTATTGTTGTTGCTCTAAAGCATTAGAAAAAAAGTATAATATTCCCAAGTTACTTTCTGGTACTTGGGGACAAAGGAGGTTTTTTGTTTTGTTTTTTTAAAATTTGTGTATGCAGCCCTAGCTGGGTGGCTAACTGGACTGGAGTGTCATCCTGTGCCAACAAGTTGCTGTTTTAGGTTTTGGGTTTGATCCTTGGTCAGAGAGTGAACAGGAAACAAACTATGGATGTCTCTCTCTCTCTCTCCTTTCCTCTCCTTCTAAAATCAATAAACATATTTCAGTTGAGTATTAAAAAGAGATTTTTTTATGCAATATGTTAGGCTACTTAAGATAAAGCATTTGTGTAACAAATGCATTAATAGTTCTAATCCTGGGACAGACTATTTTCAAAGAAATTGTAACTATTAATTTATTTAATCTTAATTCATAAAATCATATATTCCTTCCAGTATGCATCTCTCTGTAAGCCAATAGCAATAGCCAAACTGAGTGAAGTAGAGAAGGAAAAATCAATTACTTTGATAGCTCTTTTTTGGTAACTTCTCCATCTAAGTGGGAATTAAGATATTCAATATCTAGTAGTAGAATATTAAATTTGAATACAGCAGAAATATATTGAGTAAAATATATTTTGTTTCCTCTAAAAAAATACACTTTTATCCCTTTCCCCAAATGCATCCATTATCTTCCACAGTATGTATTAACTCTATTTTAAGATTTGATCTCTTTTTCTTTCTAAAGAAATTTTGTTTTCTCTCCACATAGCTCATTTGTAAAAGCTTATATAAGGCATGAACTACCTTTCTGGTGGCTGGTATTCTCCTAAAGTCTAAAAGTTATTTTTTAATTACCTTTAAATTGCCTCCTTATTTAGATTTTTATTTTAAAAATCTTGAAAATTTAAAAATGTTGAAAAGGAAAAAAAAAACAATCATACCCCAATCTAAGGAAAAGTGTTGTCACCATTTTAATTTCATTTTAAATAAGTGCACTTGGTTACATACAACTTATTTTTTCCTTTTTATTGAATGTATTGGGTTGACTCTGATTAACAAAATTATACAAGTGTCAGGTGCACAATTATATAATACATCATCTGTATATTGTATTGTGTCTCCACCACCCCAAGTCATGTCTCCTTCCATAACCATTTATCCCTCCTATACCCTCCTCCACTTCTTGTCATCCCCAGCAATCACCATACTATACGCTATATTGTGTATGCAACATATCTTGCTTTATTTAATGACCATCATTTACTTAATTTATGGCTGCATAAATATGTTTAATGGCTCTCTGGTAAGCTCTTATTTCTATTGCTTATCCATTCCCTTATGGCTGAAAGTGTTAATATTTTCTAATTATCTTTCATTATATCAACTGTTTCTTTGATTGCCTTTACTCATAAGACTTGGTTCATATTTCATTATTTTAAGCATAGATTCCCAGGAATATATTTCAGGATTCAGATATTCTGAATCCAAATACATAATTTTTAAGCTCATGAATTAGATTCCAGTCAAAATTAAAAAAGAAACAGAAGTATTAGAGCTAAATTTCCAGCTGAAACCTTTTTTTAACATTTTTATTATATTTTTTCCATTATCATTTATCAACCTTATACTTCCCTCCCCACTACAATCACCAACTATTGTCCATGTCTATGAGTCTTTTTTCCTCTTCGTTCCATCCCTCCACTCCCAAACAGCCCCCCCATAGCTGTCATCCTGCTGCCTACCTATGAATCTGTCTATTTTTGCTTTTTAGTTCAGTATGTTCATTAGATTCCACATATGAGTAAAATCATATGGTATCTGTCTTTCTCTGGGTTTTTTCACTTGGCATAATATTTTCCAGTTCCATCAATGCTGTCGCAAAGGGTAAAATTTCCTTCTTTGTTATATCTGAGTAGTATTCCTTTGTGTAAATGTCCCATGTTTGTTTTATTCATTCATCTACTGGTGGACACTTGGGCTGCTTCCACATCTTGGTGATTGTAAATAACACTGCAATGAACACAGTGGTGTTTATGTTTTTTGAATTAGTGTTTTGTGTTGTTTTGGATATATTCCCAGAAGTGGGATCACTGGGTCAAAGGAAGATTCATTTTTAATTTTTTGAGGTATCTCCATCCTGCTTTCCACAGTGGCTGCACCAGTCTGCATTCCCACCAACAGTGCAAAAGGGTTCCCCTTTCTCTACATCCTCATCAGCACTTGCTGTTTGCTGATTATTGATGATAGCCATTGTGACATGTATAAGGTGATATCTCATTGTGGTTTTAATTTGCACTTATCTGGTAATTAGGAATTGAGCATCTTTTCATATATCTATTGTCCATCTGTACATCCTCTTTTGAGAAGTGTCTATTCAGGTCCTTTGCCCATTTTTTAATTAAATTGTTTGTGGGTTGTTTTGTGTGTTAAGTTTTATAAGTTCTTTATAAATTTTGAGTATTAGCCCTTTATCAGATTTATTTGCAGATGACATGATACAGTATATAGAGAACCTTAAAGATTCCATGAGGAAACTACTAGAATTGGTTAATGAATTTAGTAAGGTAGCAGGATACAATATTAATATCTAGAAATCAGTTGCATTTTCATATGCCAATATGAACTATCAGAAAAGGAAATTAAAGAGAAAACAATACCATTCACAACTTCTACAAAAAGAATAAAACACCTAAAAATAAATCTAACCCAGGATCTAGAAGACCTATACTCAGAAAATTATAAGACACTGAAGAAATTGAAGAAGATACATATAACTAGAAGCACATACTGTATTCATGGATGGGAAGAATTAACATCATTAAAATGTCCATGCTACCCCAAGTAATCTATAGATTCAATACAATTCCTATCAAGATTAGGATGATGTATTTGAAACACATCAAATACAATGGTGTATTTCTTGGGCCTAGAATAAATACTTCAAAAATTTATATACCATGAAAGTTCTCACATAGCAACAGTGATCCCGAGAAAGAAAAACAAAGTTGGAGGAATCATGCTACCTAATATCAGACTATACTCTAAGGCCATATAATTAAAACAGCCTGGTACTGGCATAAAACAGACACAGAGATCAAAGGAACAGAATAGACAGCCCAGAAATAAATCCACACCTTTATAGTCAAATAATATTTGACAGAGGAAGCAAGCACATACAATGGGCTAAAGATATTTATTCAATAAATGGTGTTGGGAAAATTGAACAGATATGTGCTAAAAAATGAAAGTAGACCATTTTCTTACACCACATACAAGATTAAATTCAAAATGGATTAAAAACTTAAATGTTAGACCCCAAACCATAAAAATCCTAGAAAAATACATAAGCAGCAAAATCTTGGAAATTACTCATAGCAATATTTTATCTGATATATCTCCTCAGGCAAGGGAAACAAAATAAAAAATAAACAAATGGGACTACACTAACTGAAAAGTTTTTGCACAGCAAAGGCAACCATCGACAACATAAAAAGTCAACTCACAGAATGGGGTTTTATGTCCTTTAATCTTCCAAATAGTTTGGCAGATTAATAGTTTGGCAGATGGAAGTCCCAGAATAAAAAAAAACCTTAAGAAATCTTGGGCAACTATATTGTTTACTGGGCCATTGGAACACACAACTCCTACCCATTGGCCTGACTTAGCCACCAATTTGCACCCATACATAACAAAACTGTTTTTGTCCTTGACTTTCCTCACTGCCCCTTCACCCTGTTTCCCCTAATTGAAGCCTGGATTTTTCCTTCAACAGTACTACTTCATACTTCCAATGGCACCTAGTTAGACTATCCCTGACTCAAAGAAAATGCTAGGGTTAAAATTCCTGCAGTTGTCATATAATTTATGTAGATCATGTTGTGATTTTCACTGAAACAACTACCCATTATTTCTTATCATGACTCAGAAACGTTTCACTTTCTTTGGTTCGCAGCCCACGCTCAATCCACTGAGCTACACCAGTCAGGGCGAGAAACGTTTCACTTTCTAATCTGGTTCTCTTATTATTTGTTTTTAATAAATGTAGTATCTGATTCTCATATAAACTCAAAGCATATCAGAGTATGTAAAATGAAATCGAAAGTCAAAGCTCTTCCTCTTTCCTTCAGATTCCAATCTGCCTGACTAAAATCTAAATCCTGGCCAATGACCTTGTTTTCTTTTCAGAATAATTGTACAGAAATATTTCAGTTCCTTTTCCTTTTCCTTCTAGTGTTTCTAGGCCTTATATATAAAATAATCTATGATCTATGACCACTTATAAATATACATAAATATAAAAGTTTTTCTATATATAGTTACTTAGATAAATATCCTCTCTGTTTCCCAAATCAGTTCTTTCCATTTCCCCATCCACTTGGAGACTCTAAGCAAATCTTTCAGCACCCTCACGTGACTTCTTATAAGGTGCTTCCCTCTCCCAGCCTATGTATGTAGCAGGTTTCTAATATTTTATACATGCTACATTTGCCTTAAGTTCACTCAAAACAGTCTTTTTCCCTACTTCTTACTTCTCATATGGGAATTCTGTTGGTTTTTATTCCAGCATCCTTCACCTCATTTCATGTGGTAACAAATATTTCCCTCTTTTTGTAGAAATTTGCCCCCTGTTCATGAGGTTTTATTAAGCTACCAAAGGGTTGAGTATCTAACACACCTGAAAAAACACCACATAAAACTCTTCTGAACAAAGGTCAATCCGAGTGGTAGTGTGAACCAACAAGGATGAATCTGAGTTTTTCTGTGGAATTATTTATGGATGCCTGGATATAGTGATCTTAGTGTTGTCAGTGGTCACCCATCTTTAGATAGATAGAAATTATCAAAGATAATCAGAGTCAAGAGTTCAGGGCAAGGGAGAAAAAGATATTTAATTAACTTCTTTAGGTCCCTTGGTGAAGATATGACTCAACCCAGGTACAGCACACCTTTTTCTTTTTTTTGTTTTTATGCAAGTGTGAGTTTGTTTTCTCTCACTTGTAATCAGCATTTCTCTGAATTGTCTATTTTACTTCCTGGTAACTGAGTCTGTGCTCTCACTAGTCTGCTGACATTATTTCTAGATATTTTAATTGTTAAGTAAATTCTCTTAATGTTACAGAATAGACTCGTGGAAGGACAAGATACTATTACCAAATGGACCCCCTCTTCTCCCAGGGTCCCCCTGCACTAGGTTTGCCTTGCCTGCCACCAGGGAATTATAGTTCTCAATACCAGGGATTGGTGAAAAAGAAAGGAATTATTTATTTAAAAGTTATGTAGACTTAGAGTAATAACTTAATGTCTTCATTAAAATCCCAAAGTGCCTAAAAACACCCACAAATACACACAGTCCTTCCTTTCCTTCTTCGCCCAAGTCTGGGGTACCGTATCTCAGGAAAAGAATAAAATTCTGTGGCTCAGGTGTTCCCCAGTTCCTCCCAGTAATCCATGCTCAGCTGGCAGGCCTCCCTCAGTTTCCAGTACCATATGCTTTGTCACTGCCATGATCTTCAGTTTTTAATCCAAAACCATGTGGCACCTTCTCATGGCCCACCAGCAAGAGTCCTTTCACCCCTTTTCTTCCCTGAAAAGTCTTTCCTGCATTCTTCCAAACTGCTAAGAAAGAGCTCTGCATCACTGCTACATCTTGCTTTTCAACTTCCTAAGCTGCATGGCAAAGGGAGCACCCGAAGCCATGTGGTTCTCCCCTTGTATGGCTGCTGAGCCTGGATTTAAATCCGAGCGCCAATCTTTCTCTGAATCCCCATTTCCAACTCCTCCCACAATCAGTTACACCTGCCAGAATTCCCATATTTTTCCAGCTTTTCTGGGCTGCCACAGTAAGTTCAGGCAGGTGTGGCCCTGTGGTGTAGAGCCAACCATCTCCAAGCTCTCATGCAGGCTCTGTAACCAGGGGGTTGCTTCCTGGGTAGAATTCACTCCCATTTCCCTGGCTCAAAGCATGAGCACAGCTATTTAACATATCCATGAAACCAGTTAAAAGTTAGAGATATGTTAAATGACCGTTCCTGAGGTTATTTGCAAAACTGTTGCTATGCAAAACTCTCAATGGCCTTGCTCCATTAGTCCCATACCTCAGTTCAGACTTATGGGGGGGAGGACATCCTATATTTTTAATATTTCCTGGACACCCTGAGTTCTGGACCCCATTACAAATCCCTCTTTGGGGACCCCTTGGCTACATCCTGCTACATTAATTCTCATTATCTTAAGTGTTTAGTGTTATTTGACCATGTTGCCTACATTTCTCTATCACTTTAGATATTTCAAGATGAAAAGGATTTCTTCTAGAGAATTAAGTGCTTCCTAATTGTTGCAAGTCCTAGTGGAGTAGAATTCAGGCAACTGCCTTTCCATCTACAGTTTGAAGAAAGTCAGCTCATTGCTGCTTTGAGGTGGATGTGGAGAATCTGCTGTTGCTGCTGCTCCTCCTACTGCCAGGGCTGCAAAGACCTCATGTCCACAAGGCTGGCAACATACCACTGGAACTTGGAGTCTGCCCACTGCTTATCAGCCACTAGTCATAGGAAGATGGCCTCTGTGTGTCCGCCATCTTTTAAATATTGACTAAGAGCATCTGAGAGAATGTATATCATGTCCAGAGGTCCAGTTGCCAGGGAATTAGGAAAATATAGATTTTTAAATTTACAGCCTTTTCAAATAGAATGAAGTCAAATGGACATTGAATGCTCCAGTCCAAGCATGTATTAAATCTTCTTTCTCACAATTGTTTACTTCCTGTTAACATATGGCATCAAATTTTCTGCCCCCCTTCATCTCAGATAGTTTCTCTTTAGTCTACTTCACTGTTTAATTTTTTCCTATTCACAATAAAAACAGGGATTTCCAGAGCTCTCATTTTTTATTTTCCCCTCTTTTCTCCATTACTATCTCCATACGCTATTCAAATATTATTCCTCTGCACATGGCTCTCACTTTGACTATATATACTCCATAGCTCTAGGATGTCATAGATGAAAAGTATGGAATGAATTAAAAAAGAAGAGGGGAGCAAACAGAGGGATGTGAAACTTATGAAGGGTGAACTCTGAGAAACACAGTTTTAAATGTGCTTGTATCTTTAAGTCCAAATTAATACTATAAAAAATAAATATAAAGATAGAATAAATGCAGATGTAAATGACATTTATTATATCAGTTGGAATTCTTTGGGCTACAGGTAACCAGATAGATGACCAAATTGAATTAAATATGAAGATGTGTGTAATTTCATGTAACAAAATTATCTAGAGGGATACTGTTCTAAGGTCAATTTGTGGCTTAATAATATCATCAAAGAACCAGAGGCTTTAATCTTTCCATTCTGCCTACTTCAGTCTATCAATGTTGTCTTCTTTCCTAGTTGTGGGGCATCTGTGGCAGTTCCAGGTATCATATGAAGGTGCAACCATGCCCACTGTTTTTTTTTTTTTTTTTTTATGGAGCAAAGCTTTTCCACAGTGCCCTTTGCAATCATCCAAATTCTATTGGACAAGGTTAAATTACAAGACCATGACCTACTACAAAGACGGCTGGGAAGGTGAATATTTGTGTTTCAGCCTCCATATTGAGAGGCAGACTAGAATAGCTAGAAGGCAGAGAAACTGTTAGGGAAAAAATCAGTAGTGTCTGTTACTCAATTTAAATTTGCAATCACTTTGCATGACAAATCCTGGACAAAATAACTGAGTAGTCTTGAGTAATGGACTCAATTCATCATAGATCATTATAAAACCTGCATTTGGAATCTAAACCTAATTTTGTTTGGTCAAGATAAATGTGGTTTACAAAATACAAGAGAAAAATCTGGATTATTAATCTGCAATAACCCATGAGTAAAACACATAATGTTGCTGTTAAAAAAAGTGAATTAATCTCAGGGAACAATAACAGAAGTTTTAAAAAGATAAGCCGATTTTTCTAGGTGGTGAATAGAGTGACAAGGTATTTGAATGTGTGTGGGAAGGTATTGATGAATTAGAGTATATATAGAATCAACTAAGAGGATGTCATTTAGCTTGAGGAGCTGGAAAGGCTTTGCCTGGAGAAGAAAAGAGTCACGGCCTTGTCTTATGCCAGCCTTGTAAGTATTCTAAGTGTCTTTCTAGGGCCACTCTCCAAATATCACACTCATGTATGCAAATCCACAGGGAGAGAAGTAGCAAACTTATTTATGTGACCTTCTACTGTAGAAACTCATGTTATCTTATTTATTTATTTTTGTGTGAATATAGTTTTCTGTTCTTTCCCCATGTCAGCATAGGCTGCCATTTATTTCTTTTATTAAAACATACATTATTCCCACTCACTTTTTTCCTGAATTCTTTTCCTATTTTGCATCTAATTTTTCTCACCTTCTGTCCTGCTTGCCTATCTTCTTCCTTTTCCTTGCCTCTACACTTTTTAATTAAATTGGTTCTCTCCATTTTCTTCTACTTGTTTTAATACTCCTTGTTTTCCAGAACTAAAGGTAAGGTGTTTTCAGTACAGTGATGACAGTGACAGAAAGTCAAAAGAGGCTATTACTACTGATTTTGGAATTTCTGGATTAAAGAGAAATTTTGATTTCCAATGAAAGAAAATATCAACAAATCTATATTCATCTTTGTATTTTAACTTTTACTTCTATAGCAATTTTCCTTGCATTTCTGGATACCGCTTACTAATCTTTTAGATAAGTATCTCCAGTAGTATTTATATTTTAAACAGCTATATTTTATTATTACAAAACGAATGGTGTTTCAGTAAGAACATGCCTATGACACTGGTTCTCTTTATTAGCGTAGGTGTGAAAGAAAAACAGGCAAAAGATAAGTAAGCAAATAAAAAGTGAAAGGAAGTGGGAAAGAGAGGAGCAAGAGGAGAAAAACCTTCCTTCAAGAACAAGCGATGTTTTTCAGTAAATGTTTTGTAAACTGATGGATTCCAAATTTGGTTCTCTCAAGACTGAATTCTCTCCAAGACATATGAAGTTCTCCATGCTAATGAAAGCATTGCATTCATTACCACCTGCCTTGCCATTGGCTTGAACTATTGACACATGCATCCTTCAGAGTAGCAGTTTTCAAAAGGAGTGATTTTGGACCCCCATGGGACATTTGGCGATTTCTAGAAAATTAATTAATTATAACTAGGAAGGGAGGCACTACTGGCAGCTATGAGGTAGAGGCAAGGATTGCTGCTAAACAAATACACACAGCAGATCCTCATAATAGATTTATCTGCTATGATTATTCAGAGGTTCGAAATTATTTGGCTCAAATGTTAGTAGTGCCCAAGATAGAGGAAAATCTCCTTAAAATAAGGCATTGATTCTACTATTATGGAATTGTTAGAATATATTAGAAATTATTTTCTTTTAAAAAGGGGTTATCATTTTGTGTATAACAGTAACAATGTATATGCTGTTTCCTAATACCATAGTTGCAAAATGGATAAAGTTATTGTAGAGTTATAGGTTGGATTTGCATCAGATAAAACTTGTGTTTTGTATTTCTTCTGTCACTTGAATATAAGCTGCTTAAGGGTACAGCTTTTTATTGTCATTATAGTTCACTAATGGCACATAATAGTCACTCAACAAGCATTTATTTTTCTAAATAAATGAGTGCCTAGGTAGGGTTAAGTTATTCAGTATTTCAAAAATTATTTTGTCTCAGATAACTTTTTTCATTTTTCCTTCCTTCTTACCTTCCTTGTAAAATATTTTTCATAGATGCCTGGTGAGTCAGACAGTTGTTAAAAGTTTTATCTCCATAAAAAAGGGAAATGTATACAGTTACAAATACTTTTATTCAATTTTAGAAAATCCATAGACATTTTTAAGATACTCATAATCTCCCAGGACCCTTAGACTCCAAGTGAAAATTTTAGGAGCATTGGAAAACTAGGAATGCTATAGTCAAACAAATATCCAGGTTCTTTGACATGTGGTAGACTTATGAAATTTAAAATAAAATCATCCTCACCAAAATCGATGAATAAACTACCCAAAGTGTCAAACTTTGTATCTACAGAAGGTACCTTGCTGAATTTGAAAATCATTTACAGAGATGTCAAATAAATTTCATATAGTAGGTACTGCTTCTGAGTTCTGAAGTACTTTATAAATTGAGAAATGCATTTTCCAGTTTAATGTTTTTCATATATTTATAACAGAGAGTGTGCATATGATCTCTTATATTAACTTGATTTATTATAAATTTCAACCAGGCTTTCCTTCATTATGACCTGTTTGCAAGGAAAAGGCAAAAGGAGTGCAATATGTCTGCTGGGCCATTATTTTCTATTGATGGGTGTCTGTTGACAGAATCCTTATCATTTCTTGCCAATTTTCTCAAAGAACATTGTGACAACTGCTCACAGCAGGCAGAGTCAGACTCCAGAATTGATTTTGGCAATCTGTATTGATCATATTGTTGATGATCTTTAAAACATCTTGCTGTCCCAGACTTTACTCATGTCAAGGAAAATTAACAAATCTATCTGATACTGGTATGTTCATGCCTTTACCAAATCTTGAATTCTGAAAATAAAAGCATAGGAAGTAAATTATAATTGTCATCAATATTTAAGAGTCATCGCTAGCCAAAAAGCATCAACAAGTTAATAGAACATTTTAAAAAGATGCTGCTCCCATTTAATTCATCTACATAATGACTTCAGAAGCTCATAAAATGAAAATGATAGGGAAGCCTGTTTATCTTCGAGCTTCTAATTTCGCTTTTGTTCTTTATGCTAGAAAACAGAAAAGTGTTTGAAGGCTGCAATAGAGGAAACGTGTAAGAAAATAAAAAGAAGGAAAGAAGAGGCAAAGAGAACATTTCCTGCTAAAAATGTAAGAAAAGAGATGTCAGAAACTAATAATAGGAAAAAAAAATTAGAAGCCAATGTGACATTTACTTAAATAAATATATCTGTGTATTTGATGTATTAATGTATTTGATTTATTCAGTGTTCCTTTCAAGTGCATGAGAAAATATATTTGCATATATTTTCTTTGTCTTCTTGTGTAATTCTCATTTTACAGAGAGAGACAATAAAGTTTAAAAATAATAAGTGATGAGTAAGAAGTCACCCAGTTGATGTGACGAATGGAGAATATCTAATTTTCCTGAACTTTAATCAATGATGTATCCATTAAATTAAATTCTTTTATAAGACATGAAAGATATGATATGTACTGAAGCATAAGACAGTGCCAGATGGTTTAATTTCACTTAAAAACAAATGAACCAAAAGGGATTATTTGACTTTGAAATCCAAAATTTTTTAGTTAAATGGATTATATTAATGTCCATTTCAAAGACAAGTATAGGGTCCAGACTTGGGCCAGTGGCTCGCTTGTCCATCCTCGGGATACATTAGTTAGAGTCAAGAATGTCTTCAGCATGTGTATATTAAGTCAGACTTGTAAAGTATATCTCAAACATTAGAGTTTTATGTTATTTTTTTTTTCAAATGAATTTGGCCTAAAATGTTAACAAAATTGGAAACAGCTGTGTTAAGAAACTACTTTCTTTTCCATTTATAGTCTTGTCGACCAATATAAACTTCATCATTTCAGTGGAGCTTCTCTCCCACATCCAGATGTTATGGATTTCTCAATAATCCTCAGCAAAAATTGCCAAAACCAACAAGAAGTTTTAACATGTAAATTCAACACATTGTTTCATGCTCATCATGGCCTTTTCTCCATCAACCCCGTCCTCATCAGATTTCAGATGCTCGGCAGTTGACACAGCTACAGCAAAGGACTCTGAGTCATCATCTCATTGTGGGATGGGCTCCTTTTAAATGTTTTTTTGTCTGATTCATGAACTGCTTTTTGAAAATCTAAAAATGGTTCATGAATTGCTTGGAAGTTGGCAAAAATTAATAATAATGAGCCCATTTTGAGTACACTGAAATGAACTGATTATCATTGCAAGCTGTTGCTAATTTGGATTCTCGATGGCAAGAAAGGGTTCTACAGGAGCCTTTTCGATTGCAAGTAGGACAGATATCCTGGTGTGGCAGGGAAAACACTTTTGTAACCCCTAGCTTTATGGGGATTTTTTTTTTTGGATTGTGGGATATGTAGGAACAATACGGCTGTTATGAAGACTGTTTTTTGTTGTTGTTTGTTTTGTTTGCATTTAATCATACTAGGGAAAATGATATAACCTATGGGCTGTTTTAAATAACTGGTAAAATGCAGACATGTCACTTAATCCAAGAACAGAGCTTGGATGTTTTTTCAAACATTAGGAGATTATGTTCTGCAGAATAAGCATAGATAAATCCAGTTATTTTATCCTAATTTATTGCCCTGATATTGTTAGTTCTGCTCATATCAGTTTCTAATCATTTTCTCCTCAACTTTCAAAGTTATTGGCTTCAATAGTTACTTTCAGTTGAGTCTTTCACTGGATAAAGTATATGTTTCACATGAAGTGAGAATTCCCTTTGCTTATGTTTTATGGGGAAAACGCAGGGCAAAATAAAGAATATATCACAGATACTACTTGTAATATCACTCATCATATCAGAAAATATTTTGCATAATTTGGGAAAGTTAAAAGAAATCAAACAGAAACCAAAACAAATGAAAAAAAACCTATTTGTCTTCTCATGAACTTGTGAAAGCAAATATTTTAAGATCTTGTTTTCATAGTAATTGTGTACCTGTAACCATGCTTTCTGTTTTGAAACCAAGTCAAGTGATCTTTGAAGTCAATAACCTATTGAATACTACATGATTATGAAAGAGATAATTTGACCTCATAAATGAGATGAATTACTTTAATGAGGACTTAAATTATAATGTATAATATACCTCAAAATAATTAAATTTAATACTTGGAGAAATCATACTATCATTCAGCATGTTGTAATTGTGGGAAAAATAAACAAAACAATTCTTTATTCAGCTACATGTGAAGGGTGATGGAAATCTCTTGCAGTGCTGGAAAGTTTCATTTAATATTGCATTCAGAGCTCTGCTTCATTCTACAATTTTAAAAAATTCTCTGAATTGTTATCCTTGAAGTTTTATTTAGAATCGTTATTTTCTTAAAAACAACAAGTACAATAAAACTTTGAAAAGAGAGAATAAACTTTGACAATGTTCAAGATAGTTGCAATGTAACCATAATTTAGTTTTTAATTAATACTGAGCAACAAAAGTCCTCAAATATCACACTAAGAAAAACTAGAAAGAATACATTAAGTAAAACAAGAAATGCCTGTGGAAAATGTCAGTGTGATGAAAGACGGCAGAGTGAAGCTCTTGGATTAGATATGGTACCTTTATTTGGTGTTGAATAAAAATAGATATATGAATCTTAGCCTTGGCAAAGCAATTTCAGATCTTTATTTTTTTGGTATGTGAGACTTTACTATATCCAGAAATCCTCCTAGAAATCACAATTTAAAGCAGGTAGTGTTTCACTCTCTCCTGCAGGATATATAAATGCCAAATCACATTATAGTTTAATGCAGAAAACTGTTTTATTCTCAATGAGAACTCTAAGTGTGAAAGAGAACCAGAAATATCACATAGCACACACAGAAATTAAAATAATTTTATAGTATTTTCTTTAAAAATGTTTTAATAATTTTTAAAACTCTAGGGCCATGAGCTTAGCTGTAACTTTGAAAAACCTGAATACACTGTCCCATCAAATCTAAAGGCCAGAAAACTCCATCTTTATTTTAATGTGCTGGAATTTATCATGAGACAGAATGGGTGGGTGGGGGGTGTGAAGGAAAACATAGAAGAGCAGGATTTGCTATGCACAAAATTCCAGATTTTTTTTCTTTTTTAGATTGTCTGAAGGGGAAAGAATAGTGTATAGGAATTGAGGGGTTAGATAGTAACATTTCAATTTATATTAAAAGAATACTTTAGTTCAATCTATGACCTAAATTTTTTTAAAAATATGATGCTTAAAGTCTTGGTCTTCTGGAAAAGAAAATGATCTTTTCCATCTTTGAGAGCTAAGATTCATAGCTTTTAAACTATCTCTGGTTGATTTTGGTATCTAAGAGGTTGTGTAAGAGGTTGCTTGGTATGTAATATGTTGCTGGAATAAAGGAAATATGAAACCTACTACAATATTTGGTCTGTAAATAACAAAAAGTGTGCTGGCAGATCCCTTGAGAATATGAAATAGTATTTCTCTGAGCAGAGGTTGAGACCTCTAAGAAGCAAGTACGGTGCTATGGATATGTTGTTTTGATGCTCTTAATGACTGTTTTATAAGGAAAATTATGTATTTGCAAAGAAATATTCCCCTTTACTTCATTCCTTTCCATGTCATCACCCTTTTTACAACCATATTCTTCATATAATCTTTCTATCTCTTTGATTCTGATTCTACCTCCAATATTCTACATAAAGGCATTCCTTATTATCACCTGAAGCTATTAACTTGCCACTCTAGTACAAGACTAGCAAACTACTAGTGAAATTTGACCTACCAACTGTTTTGTATGGCCTTTGAGCTAGGAATGAGTTCTTTATTTTTTAAGAGGTTAAAAAAATCAAAACAAGATTAATATTTTGTAGCATGTGAAAATATCATGAAATTTGAATTTCAGTGTCCATGGATTAAAAATTTAATGGAACACGGACATGCTCATTCTTCTATGTGTTATCTATGGCTGCTTTAGCCCTGCAATGGCGGAGCTGAGTTTTTGCTACATAGACTATATGGCCTGCAAAGCCTAAACTATTTATCGTGTAGCCCTGCATAGAAAAAAATGCTATTGATTCTTTCAGAGGTCAAAACAAAAGATATCATAGTTTCCATCACCTTTCTTCAACAACCTTACTTTCAGATAGTTTTAATTCAGTAAATGACGCCAACAATATTCTAACAATTTGGTATAGAAATCACGTACTTCCTCTTTATAACCAATATGACTTTACTGGGTTGTAATATTACTAGTTGTCTGTCCCCTATGGCCCCAAAAGATACAAAAATCAATAAAAAACCATTTCCCCTTTAGTTTACCATGATTTTAAAAAGCTGGGAGACTTCTCTATACATATCATTTGCCTATTCTTCCAACCCTTAAGGTTGAACATGAACCTAAACCCTCTTGTATGCTATTCTAAAATCTAAAAGGCTTTGTTCTGGGCTTCTTTATAGGTAGAATCTAATTTAAATTGATTTGAACTATTTATCATCTTAATTTATCTCATTTAAGTATGAATATTTGTACTGCAGACATTTTAATGTAGGATAAGGGATTAAAAATAGTGTCATATCTCTTAGGGATGTTATGTGATATGAATTATAGTAAAAACAGTGTTACGTTCTTCAATTCTGAAAAAAATCAGATTCCTATACACATATGGTCTCAAAAGTGTCAGATCTCAGACTGTGCATATATTGTCCTCTCAATATTATATATATATGTCTTTCTTCCTCATTCACCCCCATACCATTCTCATGTCAGTAAATGATACAACCTATCACTTAGTTGTGCTAATTGTGAAATATATCTAGAACCACTTCTTGCACCTCTGCCGTTGTTATTCTCATCCCAGCTCCAACCTTTTCTTGTCTGAATTATTGAAATAAGCTATGGACTATTGGTCTTCCACTCTTGGCCTCTCCATAGTGAATTCTCCACAGATAATGACAGTGAACTTTTTAAAAAGTATATCTTTCATCTCACTCTCCTGGTCAAAGCCTTCTGGTGACTTTCTAGTACACATAAAAGAAACTCTAAACTCTTTAATATGACCTATCAAGCCCTAAAAGATCCCTCATGATCTGGATTCTGACAAAGGACATCGCCTTGTACTGCTCTACTTTTGTCTGTCAGCTAACAGTGTGGCAGCCCTCTTGCTCATTTCTATCTCAGGGGTTCTCTTGCTCATTTCTTTCTTAGAGATTTATACCTGCTGAACATTCTGCTTAGAAATTTCCCCCTCCAGATTTCACACAACTCCACCTCACTGACATCAGGACTCCATTTAAGTACATCACCTAGGAAAGACTTCCTTCACAATCTTATTTAAATAATACTTCCTCCACTGCTGCTGTCATTTTCTACTATTACACTTAGGTTTATTTTCTTCAATTCTATTGCTATAATCCTTTATAGTCTTATCACCTCATGCTTACCTGGACACAATAGCATTTTAAAAGTAGAACAGAACTGCAGATAAAGCACCAGATAAGAAGGCAGGAAACCTGAATTCTAGTGAAAGGCATCACACTAGCTCTGTTATTTCTCTTGACTATAGACACTTCACCCCTAAATGTAAAATCTTGAACTACATTATCTTTGCAATACTTAAAAAATTCTCAAATTCTAAGTTTTATTTTTTCCTGCCTCAATTCTTTTTCTTCTATAGTCAGATCCACAGCAGTTGTCAAATTAAACTTAAAACAGTTTTATTTCATCCAGTTCATTTTTTATGATTCTCTACTGGCTATCTATTAAAGTATAAAGTATGCTCCTTAGCTGATCTTTAAATATTTTCTCCAGTCAAGTGCTCACCTCCTTTTTTAATTAAATTTCTTATCACTCCTATTTAAAGGCACTTGATCTCATCTAAGCAAATTGTTCTACAAACAAGAATGCTTTATTTTATTTTGCTTTTACAAAATGTCTTTCACAAACAGCGCCTATCTCTCTTCTAGCCATCAAAGTCTTATTCATCCTTAAAGGCCCAGCAATTACTTAAAATGGAATAAATAATTATTATTCTAAAAGAAAATAAAAAGAGAAAAATAAAGGATACAAGGGACAAGTAAGAAACAACTGTCAAGATGGCCAATCTAGACCAAGAATATCAATAATTACATTAAATATAAATAGTTTGAACACACCAGTTAAAAGGTAAACATTGTCAGGGTGGATAAAAACATAAGACACAACTATTGCTAACCACAAAAAACTTACTTTAAATGTGAAGATACCCAGACTAAAAATAAAATGCTAACAATATGCATACTAGGCTACTACTAAATAAAAGAAAGCTGAAGTGACTATATTATCAGTCAAGGTAGATGACAAAACATAAATATAAGTAAGGATCAAGAGAGCAATAATGATAAACTGATTAATTCATTTTGACAACAGAATTGGAAAAAGAAATAGACAAATCCACAATAATTATCACAAACAATATTTTCTTTCAATAATTGATATAAGTAGGGAAAAAAATCAACACATGTGAGGAAGACAAACTATTAACCAACCAGAACTATATTATTAACCAACTAGAACTAACTGGCATGGATAAACATTCCACTCAACAACAGAAGAGTTTTTCAAGTACATATGAAACATTTACTAAGTTTGTATTCTGGGCTATAAAATAAGTCTTGTTACATTTAAGAGGAGTCAAATCATACAAAGTATGTTCTGTGACCATAATGTTATAAAATTAGAAATTATAAGAGAAAGATTTTCTCAAAAATCCTCAACTATTTGAAAATAGAGCACAGATAACACATTAATCAAAACAAAATTTAAAATGTTTCGAACTAAATGTGGATGAAAACATAACCTGTCTTTTGAAACTAGATTCCATCTTTTGAAACTAGAAAAAACAGGAGTAAATTCCAAAGAAGCAGAACAAAGGAAACAAGCAAACTAAAAGATGAAGAGAACAAAATAGAAAATAGATGAAAAATTAATGGGATTAGCTGCTTTTTTGAGATGATCCATGAAATCATAAACCTCTAAATAATAAAAATAAAATACCCTATCATTTGCCCTGGCTGGTGTGGCTCAGTAGATTGAGTATCAGCCTGCAAACCAAAGTTTCCCTGATTTGATTCCCAGTTAAGGAACATGCTTGGGTTGCAGGCCAGGTCCCCAGTGAGGGACGTGCAAGAGGCAACCGCGCATTGATGTTTCTCCCCCTCTTCTCTTCCTCTGTTCCTCTCTAAAAATAAATAAATAAAATCTTTTAAAAAAATACCCTGTCAGGAAAAAGGAATCACAAATTACCAATGTCGAGAATTAGAAAGTAACAGATATTGCAACAAATTTAAAAAGAATAAGAGACTATTATCAACAACTACATGGAAATAAATGTTAACAATTATATGAATTAGACAAATTGTTTTGAAGACACATTATCAAAGTTTATTTTAAAAAATCACCCAAATAATCATATTTATATTTTAAAAATTAAATTTGAATTTCACCACTGGGATTACACCCTAAGAATCCTGAAACACCAATTCAAAAGGACCTAGGCACTTTTATGTTCATAGCAGCGTTATTTACAGTAGCCAAGTACCAGAAACAGCCTAATTGCTCATCAATAAATTAGTGGATCAAATAACTGTGGAACACTTACACAATGGAATACTATGCTGCAGAAAGAAAGAAGAAACCCTTACCCTCTGAAGCAGCATGGATGGAACTGGAGAGCATTATGCTGAGTGAAATAAGCCAGGCAGTGAAAGATAAATACCACATCAACAAAACAAACTGAAGCAACACCTAGAAGGGAAACCTAATCAACAAAACAAACAAGTGAGCAAAATATAACCAGAGATGATATAAAGAACAAACTGCAGTAACCAGAGGGAAAGGGATGATAGGGGAAAGAAGGGGGAGGGTCATCAAGGAACATGTATAAAGGACCCATGGACAAAGACAACAGGAAGAGGATTGAACGTGGGAGCTAGGGGGAGATCAATGGGGACATGAGGGCAACTTTAATTGAACAATAAAAAATAAAAATAGACTTCTGGACAAGATGGAGGAGTAGGTAGATACATTGTGCCTCCTTGCACAACCAAAAGAAGGACAACAACAAATTAAAAAATTGAAAACAACCAGAAGGGCCAGAAAATCTAACTGTCTGGAAGTCAGACAACCAAGGACTCAAAGAAGAAAGATTTATCCAGACCGGTAGGAGGGGTAGAGACAGGCAGCCAGGGTGGAGAGGACTCCCGGCATGGCAGTAGCTCTCAGACCAGGTGGGGTGGTGGCTATTGGAGCAGGTGGTTCCACATTCACATGCAGGTAAGCCAGGAGGAACAACCGAGGAGCAAGACAGACCGTACAACCCAGGGCTCTAATACAGGGAAATAAAGCCTCAAAATCTCTGACTGAAAAAACCTGTGGGGGGTTGAGGCTGCAGTGGGAGAAACCCCCTGCCTCACAGGAGAGTTCATTGCAAAGAGCAACAGGGTTCTATAATGTACACAAACCCACCCACTTGGGAATCAGCACCAGAAGGGCCCAATTTGCTTGTGAGTGGTAGGGGAAGTGACTGAAAGCTGTCAGAGAGCTGAACAAGCAACATTGTTCCCTCTCAGACCCCTCCCCCACAGACAGTGTCACAATGCAGTGGCATGGATTGCCCCTTACTATGTAACAGGCAAGCCAAGACAAAAAAAAAAAAAGGCCCAATTAAAGAACAGATCAAACTCCAGAAAAAATACAACTAAGCGATGAAGAGATAGCCAACCTATCAGATGCATAGTTCAAAACCCTGGCAGTCAGGATGCTCACAGAAATGGTTGAGTATGGTGGCAAAATAGAAGAAAGATTGAAGGTTATGAAAGGTAAATTAAAGAAAAATGCCCAGAGGACCAACAGTGACAGGAGGGAAACTGGGACTGAAATCAATGGTTTGGACCAGAAGGAAGAAATAACATTCAACCAGAACAGAATGAAGAAATAAAAATTCAGAAAACTGAGGAGAGGTTTAGGAACCTCCAGGACAACTTTAATTTACCAACATCTGAATCATAGGGGTGGCAGAAGGAGAAGAAAAAGAGCAAGAAATGGAAAACTTATTTGAAGTCATAATGAAGGAGAACTTCCCCATTCTGTCAAAAGAGACTTCCAGAACGTCCAGGAAGTTCAGAGAGTCCCAAAGAAGTTGGACCCTAAGAGGCACATACTAAGGCACATTATAATTACATTACCCAAGATTAAAGATAAGGAGAGAATCTTAAAGGCAGCAAGAGACAAGGAGAGAGTTACCTACAAAGGAATTCCCATGAGATTATAAGCTGCTTTCTCAAAAGAAACCTTACAAGCAACAAGGGGCTGGAAAGAAGTATTTCAACTCATGAAAGGCAAGGACCTACATTCAAGATTACTCTATCCAGCAAAGATATCATTTAGAATGGAAGGGCAGATAAAGTGCTTCACAGATAAGATCAAGTTAAAGGAGTTCATTATCTCCAAGCCCTTATATGAAATGTTAAAGGGACTTATCTAAGGAAAAGAAGATCAAAACTATGAACAGTAAAATGACAACAAATGCACAACTATCAACAATAAAACCTAAAAAACAAAAATAAACAAACAAAGAAACTAGGCGAACTAAGCAAACAACTAGAACAGGAATAGAATCACAGGAATGAAAATCACATGGAGGGTTATTAGCGGGGAGTAGGAGGGGGAGAATGGAGGAAAAGGTGTAGGGAGTAAGAAGCATAAAAGGTAGGTGCAAAATAGATCGGGGGGAGGATAAGAATACTGTAGGAAATGTAGAAGCCAAAGAACTTATATGTGTGACCTGCAGACATGAACTGGGAGGGAAATGCGAGGGCCAGGGGTTGCAAGGTGGAGGAGAATAAGGCGTGGGGTGTGGGGGATGGGACAACTGTAATAGCATGATCAATAAAATATATTTTTTAATGCAGAAAAATAAAAACATATTAAAAAATTAAATTTGTAATTGAAACCCATAAAAACTGTCATGCCCAAGTGGCTTTGCTTTTTAATTCTACCAAAAAAGCAATAAAACAAATTCTACACAAACTCTTCCAGAATATTGAAGGGGAATACATATTTCTCAATGTATTATATTGTACAAGTCAGCATTATATTTATACCAAAACCAGAGAAATCGATTACAAGAAAGATTACATTCTAATGTTATTCGTGGATATAGACACAACCTTTTATAAAATCATAACAAATGGAATCCAACAACATACTTATAGAATATCGATGACTTGGTGAGGTTTATCTCAAAAACATCATTTGGTAAATTTACAGGGAAAAAAGCATTTGACAAAAATCTATTATCCATTCCTGACGAAAAACAGTACAAAACCTCTCAGAAAAGTAGTAGAATGTTCTTCCACCTGATCATAGACATCTAACATACTTAATGGTGAAGGAATGACTACTTTCCGCCTTAGATCAAGAGGGCAAAGAAAAGAAAGGAAAATGGCACCAGCGGCTTTACCAGGGGAGATGGGGAGCATGAAGCCGGCACCCACCAGCCTCTGGCAGGGAGAGTATCACAGAAGGCCCCACCCCTCAACCTGATGTTTGAAAGTGAACAAACCAGCCTCTTGCACATAAAGCACTTTTTAAAAGGCTGCCGCTGCACTGCACCTCCGGTGAGTCTGCTCGTGGGCCCTTTCTGATCCTTCCGGTTGCTACAGCCCCCAGGTCTCCTGGGCTTAAAAACCTTGTTTGTTTTCACAGATAGATGTCTTAGGGGCTCCTCTGTCAGGCCTTAAAAGTTGGGGTACCCAGTGTGGGGTATGAACCTTTATCTCCTCAGGGAGCTCTCCTCCCTTCCCCTTCCTTCCCTCTTTTCCTCTGTCCTCTCGTCCCTCCTTTCCTCTCTTTTCTCTTTTTCACATCTCAGAGTGGAATCGCTCTGACAGATTTCAGGGTTTTTTCCAGAGGCAATTAATTGTTCCATATGTTATTGCGGGTGTGGCTGTGAGAGGAGGTGAGTTCTAGAATTTTTCTGCATCCCCATCTTGGACAGGAACCCATGCAGGCTTCTGAACGGAGCTGCACATTCCCTGGATACTGACTCCTCGATGACAGTTCTCCCAGTTCTCAAATGGTCAGCATGCTTCCTGCCTGATAAAAAGGTAGGAGCTACTGCTTGTTCCCCCAAGTCTCTTTTGACTCAAATATGTTGTCTATATATCTTAGAAGCATACTAAATGAGAAAAGCATCTTTTCCTGCTTTATATCCAGAAAAACATTGAGGGGGATAAGAATATATATATTTTTGCCTCTAAGTAAAAATAATGCATGAAAAATTGATGTGAGAAGAGAAAATATACCCCTTGAATTGCTGAGAACAACACAGACAGAATTAAAAATGAAACAAACCCCCTACTGGTGAAAGGTACAGAATTTGTGTGGTGGAGATGAAGATGCTCCAAAGCACACCCTAGGACAGAGTTCCATCTCTAACTACAAAGAGTTTGAATAAAGCCACCTCCTCCATTTAGTCAGAGGGGAGACTATCGCTGGAACATCAAAGAAATATTAAACTTGTGGTCTCCTATTAGAAAATTCATCTCCAAGGGCTCTCTCCAGCGTCAAGGGTCCATGAGAATAATTTGCAGATATTTTTAACTGTTAAAAAGTATAAACAATGTAACTGTGAAATGAAAGTTCTTATTACTATTTTGGACTAGAATTACATTGATTTATAAATTAATTTGGGAGAGAGCATTTTAAATAATGAGTCTTCTAATTCAAACAATAATAAGCATTGTAGCTCCAATTTAACATTTCTCTGCAAATTTAAATATAACATATAAATAAATTTTCACTGTAAAAAAATAAAAAACAATACATGCTCAATGAAAGCCCCCTTCAATGCATTTGGTTCTAGTTCTCTCTTTAGAGATAACAGGTGTCATTAGAATGGGATGTATCACATCAGAACTGTCTATGCATTTACCTACATTTGCTTTTTATACATATAAAATACACAGATTGCTTTGTTTTAAACAACTGAGATATTTTCTTCGATATTATTTTATAATTGTATTTTTAACCTACTGCCTAGAAGAATAGTTCATGTCTAAATGCATAGCATTTGTACCATAACCAAATTCTCCTAAACCGATTCATATTTCATAATGTGGATGCATTATAGTTGTCACACTTCTAGTAATACAATTTAGTTTTTTAGTGTATTTTGCTATTACCAAATCTTACTATGATTAACATAGGTGTTGGGAACCACCCTGCCTAGCTAGTTTCAGAAGCTGTAACCCCCACCAAGGCTAAAAGGGAGCGAACTTGGACCATAAGCCACTAAGGAGACAAAAGCTTATCTCCCTGGCAGGAGTGCCGCTTCTGCTCCTTTTACTTCATCCATAACTGGCCCCCAATGCTTGATCGGTTAGCCAATGATGGATAAGATTCCCCAAGAGGGGAATGACCTAAGACACGCACGATCATGTGGGAGGCCCCCAAAGAAGGACTTTGAGGGCTACAGCAAAAGTGGGTGATGGACCCTCGCCCCTCAGCTTTGACAAAGCCTGACTCCTCAGTCTGTCTGAAAGAAATCTCCTAATCTCCTGGCTACCTTACTTCCCTTGCTCCACCTAAGCCTGAAACAATGACAGAAGGTGGTGCAGCCCTGTGCTGGAAAGGGCAGGTTCCCAGGGCAATTAGGCCTAAGAAAGAATATGTCAAATCCTGTAAAACCTACTTTGTTTAAAATGCTGTCAATTAGATGATAAGGGTCCAAACAAGAAGTAATTTTGTTCCTCAAAGTTTTACAGCTCTTTAGCTATCTGACCCTGACTCAAAATAGGCCCTCAGAGTTCTTTGTTATCTATTGTTTGATCCTAACTGCCTGGCAATGATTAATGAGCTTTATCTGTATTCCTTTGCAAATGAACCCAATAAAAGCCCATTGAGGAACAGGCTCCTGGTCCTTCTCCTTTGAGAGATTGGCCATCTTTCCTCCCCAAGCAGATTATGTCTTGGTAGACTTATTCTCATTTGTGGTGGCCGAGGCTGCGGGTGGAGCCCCTTCATACATAGGCAGTCCAGAATCTGTTTATTTTTTAAAATGTTTACTTTTTATGTTGTTCAAGTACAATTGTCTCCATTTTCACCCCACCATGCCCCCTGCCCCACCCATCCCCACCTCCCACCCTTGAACATACACCCTTTGGCTTTATCCATGTGTTTTCATATATGTTCCTTAATGCCCACCCCCCCGCCATTATCCCCTATTTTCCCTCTCCCTCCTCCTCTCTGGTTACTGTCAGATTGTTCTTTATTTCACTATCTCTGGTTGTATTTTGCTTGCTTGCAGTGTCTAATTTTAATTTTTACCCTATGTGAAAGTTTTTGTCTTTTAATTATAATAATAAATATATGGGTATCAGTCATCTGTCTTGTGCTTTTTGATTATAATGGCTTCTCAGTGTTTTTGTATTTGCCAATAAAGTTTATACTTCCTTTTTTCTCTAATGAAAATTATACATTCTTTTCCTAGAAGTTCTACAATTACAAACTTAAAACTGCATTCTATATTATCCATAATATCTTTATTCCAGTATAATTTAAGTGACAAAACAGTTGAACTATCTAAAATTTTATTGAATTTTTATAACGGATGAAAAGGAAGAACCTTTATCCCTATAGTTTATTAGAGAAGGAAGAGAGTAAGTATCTTGTTTGGATCACATTGCCAAAGCAGAGTGGGATTCCAAATAGGTTAGGTATTAAAAAATAACAACAACAACAACTTATGTACTATCTTGGAAGACTGTAAAAGCAGAGGTGTTTTGAACATGAGTCCTGACAAAGAATTTTTTTAATAACTTTGAACTGAGTAAAGAAAATCTATTTAGAAACCTGCAAGTTGTGTGGGTGTGGGTATGCACAAGTACATGTGTGTGCATGCATGTGTTATCTTTATAGGTCTAAATCAAATATACCTACTTGGTAAGGACACTTTTACTATTTGGAGAAAAGTAATCAAATCACTAACTGGGACAAAAGAAGGCAGAGGGAACTAAAATAATATTTTTGATGGTCAAGATTGAACAATACACATATAAAATGCTTTATAATTGAATGAATAACTAATAAACAAATACTAAACAGCAGATTTCCTCAGGTATTGAAATGACCATCAACTGATATTTTGATTTCCTGGATTGAAATAGAAAGTGAGGGAGTGGCTGAGACATGTGCCTTGCAGAATGAGAATAGATTTTAGGCTAATATCTATAATGAGAGGATTGCCAGTAACACAGGGGCGGGTCTGGGACACAGGTCCTGTGGTGGGAATGACAAATGGAATTTCAAAAGGGAGATTTACATGTGTTGTAGAATTTTCTTTTCATGTTGTTATTGCTAATGAAGCCCACAAGTCCTTATGTAAATTTTATTAATCACTACATTGGAGTCATAGTCTTATGTTGGTGCAAACTTGGAAAGTTAAAGGAAACAATTATATCCATATTTTGAAAACTGCAAAAATCTGAGATAGCATGGAGATATCATAAAAATATGACAGGTACTACAGTTCAAAGGAAGAAATATAATAAAACAGATCCTTTGATTCCTAAGAAATGTTTGGAAGAACATTATATTTCCTCCAACCTCTTTGAATTGAGTCTTCAACAGTACTTAAATTTGAACTTTAATAGGAAGGGTAACCTTAAAACTTGGAAAACTTGAAAACACTGGTTATATTGATTCACTGTTAGGTTGGCTGAATTATACTTCCAAAAAAATAGTTTTAGGAAGTCTGTGCATAACAAGATTTCTGAGTCCTGTATATATATTTGTGTTGACTTCACATACTGATCACAACTTGGCTGGGTTTAACAATCTTGAACCATGACCCTTTTCCTCAAATCTGTTTCTACATTTTCTCACTGTTTTCTGACATTTACTATTGGAGAGGAAAATCCAAGTCAAGCTGGGTTTTATTGTACTTCCTTTGAACAAAATCTGATCTTTTCTGTTTTGATACTTGCATGATTCTTTGTTTTTGAGATACAAAATATCTCCAGGTTATTTCAAGTACTAATATATTTTATTAATGTTGCATATGATTTGGTCAATCCTTATTAAATGAGTTGGATCTTTCTTACATTCAAAATGTTTTAGATTATTGCTAGAGTCTGTGTGTTCTGAATAAGGGATCCTGTGTAACTACACAGGTTGCCCCTCTGATGCCAGCCTTGAGTCCACCCAAATCAGTATCCATAACCTGTGCATCGGATTACTTTGATTAGCTAGGGCTACAGCATCTGCCTCTTTCCCATATTTAAGGATAGAATTAGCTGCCCTGAAAGCAAACAGCTGAGTGGAGGTGAGAACAAAGAGATACAGAGCTGGAGAAATGATAAGTGTGGTAGCTACAAAGAACGGATGGCTGTAGGAGAAAAAAACCACTATGCAGTCTACTTCAATTCCGTTTTCTGATCCTGTCAACTTTGTCTTTTATTGCATTGGGTCTATGCTCTATTGTTTTTTAACATAATGTAAGTTCTTAATACAAACTGTCTTCTCTTTCCTATACTAAGTATGTTTAGAAAATGTTTTCCACCTGTAACCAGAGTGCTATATTTATTTTGCAGATTTTCCCATAGGCAGTAAATTATATATAAGTTGTATATTGTATATAGCATAGGAATATGTACAATTTGGCTGTTCGCGTATAGATAAGTGGGAGCAGTACCCTTTATTTCCCTCATGTTCAGTATGGCCAATGAAAGTAATTTCAGCTGATCTTGAACCATGAATATGCATAATGCAAATTGACATGATTAAGTCAACTACCGAGAAGCCAGTCTTACAGCCACCAAGCAATGTAAAAGTGTCATTACTGGCAGGACTTTTCATTATGCGTCTTCGGTTTTTTCTCACAAATTATAGTGAAAGTTTAATGCAGATCTATATTACTATCCATGTTTATATTTGGCCCTCCAAAACAAGCCCACTAAGTACCTTTTCAGAGGATCTTTCTTGTTCTTTCTACTCATCCCACTCAGTGTTTTCTTCTTCAGGCAAACAATGTGTATAAATATCGAACAAAGCTTTGGCATGCTACTGAAATACAGCAGCAAAAACAAAATTACGTAAGTAGTGTGGTCACCTTCTGCCACATCACCACTCTTACTTCTGGCCCTACTTTCATACATTACAATGAGCTAGAGGTATGTGAGTGTGATCCCTTTGTTGTCTTCATAATGCAGGTAGCTGCCATATAAACTAATATAAGCTTTAGTCCTGGTTTCATAAGAGCTTATTTGAAGAAGACAAAAAAAAAAATCCATATAAAATAACCATTCTCACCAATGTCCCTAGTTCTTGCTCCTCCTAATCAGTAGATTTTATTTTATTCTTCTCCAACGTAACCTTTCCTGTTTGGCTGATGAATGGATAAAAGAGAATTTTGAAATATTCTTGGTAATCACATGTAACTAGACTCAGGTATATTAGGTCTGAAAGATTAGTTTTTATTATCTGGATCATTTGGCAACACCCTTCCCTAGTTTCCAATCCCTGTCTTACATTTTCTCCCATGTCAGTACTCTGTGGTTGAAGTCAATGGAAAAGGAGGAACAAAAATTTTGCCTTCATCACTAAAATCTCCTGAAGTATTCCCACCTATTTAAAGAAAAAATAAAAGACCTCAAAATAAAATATAGAAAAAGTCATTTATTTTTGTAAGTTAACATAAATCTCTTTGGTAAAAAGATAATAAATAGACCCTATAATATAAGGCTTATATACCAACTTCAGCCTCAAAGCAAAATGTGTTTAATTCAATAAGAAAGTCACCGAGTGCTATTAAGTGTTCAAATTTCACTTCTGATGCTTACTCTCCATTTCAGTCTTAGTTTTCTAATCTATAAGAAAGCATGTTTGGATATAGAAAAGGTATCAAAATACTGCAAAGGTAAACTTTTAGATATTTCTGAAGTAGAACTCAGAATCTGGCTGAGTATCCTTTTATTTTTTGAGAAGGAAATAGCATTAACAAAGATAAGCAGGTAAGAAACCATAAAGCATATTTAGGGGCTCGACTGAAATTGGGTTCAGTGGGAATTTGAACTGGAAAGGAAGCTCATGCTAGTGACAATATCTTGCTTAAAAGTTTGACTTTATTGGGTAGGTTGTAAGGAGCTTCTGAATTACTTTTTATCTCAAAAGCAGAGGTTTAAGCTGAACAGTATGCCTCTGAGTATACCGTTATACCTTCTTAATTTGCTTTTCCCTTCACTGTTAGCCTCTTGTGCATTTACTGATTCTCACTCTTCATTCCTCTTAACCATATACTGTCCAATAATTTTTTTGTTCATACTATGGAGGTATGAAAAATAACTTTATATATAGTTCTTTGAGCTTTTCAAATGAAAGCCACATATAATTCAGTAAATAAATAGGAGATCAGTAGGTATGTATATTCAGCATGTATGCCAACCTGAAAGCCTGAGGTACACAGTAAGCAAATTGTACTCCACCCACATTATGGCAGTATCCCTGGAAGGCAAAGAAAAAAGTTAATAAGGATCATTAGAATTAGTGGGATATAGTTAGTATATAAGACAGAGTGGTCATCCATTGGAGTTAATGATAGGAGAGACTTATAATGAAGTTAAGCTATTGTGGGAAATTTTAGACATGTGAAAACTTGAAAGGTCATTTTTATCAAAGTACGAATGATAAAGCTGACAATGTTGAACTCACATAATGATTAAAACAAATTATGTTCCAAGAGTTCAATATATGCAATAGAATAAAAACTTTTCATTAACTAAAGAGAAGAAATTAGGAAAGTATTTTCAATCTAAAGATAATTTGCTTTGTAAGAAATTGAGAAGACTTAAGTAGGTCTAGTTAATTTTAGTCAAGTGATTTCTAGAAAGATGCTTGATGTTTAAATATTTACAAACTTAAAATGAAAGAGTAGGAGCCTAAAGTAAGAAAAAATTCAGATCTATACACATAGAGAAAAAAGGATGAAAGAGAATAAAATATAAATTGCAACTAATATGTTTATTTTTTCAATTTTAAGTCGAATTTAATGAACAAGATAGTCAATCAACCAGAATATAAAATGAATGATATCCCTTTCAATGTAGTCAACTGGGAAAAGGTAATTATCCTAGTTACATTGTCAGTATTGTATTTTTAAATAAAGATTTTCTCTTCCCTGGTATATCTGGTTATTGTTATACTGTTCCATTGAGGGTGGGTTGGGATTTGAAAACAATCAAATCACACAAGGTTGTCCAACCTTTTGGCATTTCTGGACCACGCTGGAAGAAGATGAGTTTTCTCGGGCCACACAATAAATACACAAACACTAACAAAAGCTGATGAGCAAGAAAAAAGGTTTTAGGGAAATTTATGATTTGTGTTGGGCTGCATTTATAGCCATCCTGGTCTGCATGTGGCCTGTGGGCCATGAGTTTGACACCCCTGGTAGAGCAAAGTCAACTAAAGGCAAGTTATCAGTGTGTCCTTGGAAATTATCTAGCAAACCAGAGTTTGGGAGAATGAAAGGAATTGTAGAGTTTTGTGCTTATTAGGACACTTTGGGACTGAAACAGAGCATAAACTGATTTGAACAGCAAAGATAATATATTGGAAAGGAACTGAAGCATATCAAATAGTCAAAGGAACAGCATGCAGAACCAGGCCAACTGGGGGACTTCTGGAACTTACAGTGGGACCTCTATGCTAATCATGTTTATTTTCTGACTCTTTTCACGCAGTAGAGACATGGATACAGCCTGTTTTGTGATGGTGACTTTATTGCTTCAAAGGTAAAGTAGGGAAAGAGTACTCTTCCCTATTGCCTATAGCAGAAAAATTAGTAGGGAAGGTCACTAATTGGGTTTGCCTGGATTAATGTTCATTTTTTAACTTGTTTTGAGGAGTGAGAATGTAATATTTTGATTACTTAAATTCTTTACATTCTTATCCAATAAGCAGATAAGTAGGATCTATTAGCAGGAGAGGGAGAAGAAGTTTGACTACAAAAAAACAATGGCCATTGTTACCAAACAGAAGTGGGGTTCTGCTGCCTACCTCCCATAAGCAAGTTCCAGAGGCAGAAGTTTGGTAAAAAATGAAATTAGTTTTTTATTGTGTAGCTTCCAAAAGCTACACAATTTTGGAAGAAAGGCAGGCTTCTGCCTCAGAGGCCATTTCCTCTAGAACACCCAGAGAAAAACCTCAGCACCCTCTGCCAGACCAACCCAAGGCTGCACGTAGAGTTCCTTCTCCCATGTGAAAATACCCTTCTTTGGGAAACTGCAGGAAACTGCTGCGCGATCATCCAGATGGCTTAACTTGCTCCTAGTTGCAATCCAGCTTTAGTCTCCTTTCTGGAGTCTGTGTGTGCATGGCTCATGCCACCAGCTGCCCCTGCCACTTCCTGTGCTGGTGGGTGTGGGACTTGAGGTCTGGGTCCTGGCCACACAGCTTCCAGGGCCCACTAATCCATGAGCACTCCAGCCCAATAGGGTGAGCAAGGGGAAGAAGAAAGCCCATGTTTCACCCTTAGTCTCTGTTTAAATCTCCTGGACCAAAATTCTGGGCACCCCAGCCAATCTAGTCTTTTTCCCAGGCCAGACTGGCAGGTCTGCACCTCTCCCTGTTGCCATGTTCTGGAAGAGAGTAGGAGAGTTTTTCACTAGCCTCGTGCATGCTCCATGCAAGACCTTCTCTTGCTTATTTCTGCCCTGGGGCTAGGGAAATCTGTCATCACATGGCATGCTAACAGTGCGGCTTCACCCCCGCTGCTTAGGGTATCTTCCGTGATTCCTCCTTCACGTCAGAGTCTGGCCAGGCCATCTGGCCAAATCTACCTGTATCACCATCACAGTCACATATATCAACCAACACATCCCAGTAAGACATTTACTAGTTAATTGGAAATATTTGGGTATATTAGCAGTCTGTCCAAAACCAAGCTCATATTTTTTTCTATCTTCTTTCTACATAAGGCACCTGTCTTTCAAAATTCTCTGTAGTGATCTTTCAAACAAAAAAAAATTAAACCAAATAAATGTATTTAATCTTCTTGAGTTACAGGTTTCATATTTACAAAATGAGAATAACAAGACCCTATTAATAAGAGGTTCCCCAATTATTATGGGTTATAGCAGATTGAATTGAATGAGTAAAAAGCATCTACAGTCATGCATAGCTTAATGATAGGGATACACTCTGAGAAATGTGTGCACAGATGATTTAATCTTTGTGTGACTATCAGAGAGTGCATGCACACAAACCTAGAGGGTATAGTGTGCTGCACACCTAGGATATACTGTGTAGTCTGTTGCTCCTAAGCTACAAACCTGTACAGCATTTTACTGTATTGACCACATCGGCAATTATAATGCAAAGGTAGTTGTATATGTCAACACATCTAAACATAGAAAAGGTACAGTAAAAATATAGCATAAAAAATAAAAATTGGCAGACCTGTGTAGAACACTGTGTGGGCTTGCAGGACTGAAAGTTACTCTGGGCGAGTTGGTGAGTGAGTGCTGAGTGAATATGAAGACCTAGGATATCACAGTACACTTAGGCTACACTAAATTTCTTTACATTTTTCTTTCTTTAATAATAAATTAACCTAGTTTACTGTAACATTTTACTTTAAACACTTTTTATTTTTTAACTTTTTGACACTTGTAATAACTCTTAGCTTAAAACACAAACACATGGTATAGCTATAAAAATTATTTTCTTTCTTTATATCCTAATTCTATGAGCTGTTCTATTAATTTATTTTTTACTTCTTAAACTTTTTTGGTAAAGACTAAGACATAAAAACACACTTTAGCCAAGGCCTACGCAGGGTCACTGTCACAGTCATCCACTTCCACATTCTGTCCCACTGGACAGTATTTAGGAGTAATACCAGCACAGTGCCGCCATTTCCTATGATAACAATGACTTCTGGAATATCTCCTGAGGACCTGTTGAGGGTCTTCTTGAGGAGGTATCACTCTTTTCCAAAATTGTCCATAATGGTTTGCTTGGTAAGTTTCTTCTTTTCTTTTTCTTTTTTTACAAAGATTTGATTGTAAGCAGATAATGAACCATGAAAATTCCTCTCCATTAATGAAAATCTTCCAGTGTTGGGGTCCATGTGTTCAAACATTTTAAGGAGCGTGGTGAGGTCTGCAAAAACTGCTAAACACTTCATTGTGAAATTTCTTGAAGGGTTTTGTTTTTCTCCTGTGATTTAAAGGCCTTAAAATCTGTCTTTCACTTGTCCTCCATATGAATAAATATCCCTTCAGGCATTTATTACCAGAAAATGGAGATTTCATCTATATTGAATATTTACTCTGCTAAGTAATTTTCCTCCACAATCAGCTTATGTAGAGTTTCCAAAATTTCTTCAGATTCACCGTTCATATTCACATTATGTAATAAATAACAATTCTTGCATAATTTAAACTATGTAGATAGACCTAGGAGTAAATTTAACAGTATAGTCTGGCCCAGCCTTTCCTTTCAGTGTCGCAGACAGAGTTTTGCCTCAGCAATGACTGTCACGGCACTGAGAGGAATACTCTTCTTTGGTCTTCAATCCAGTTTGCTAGAAAATTCCCTGTGTCTAATATTGGCCCTTCCCAAATTTTTGTTAGTCTCATTGCCTTCAAAGAAATAGATCTTTTAACAGCTTCCACGACACTGTTCTTGTTCTTTAAGATTGTTAATGATCGTGGAATGGGATATGACTGGCTTCAGTGAATCAGTGAATAACCATCACTGATTCTCTACTTTTGTAGTTTAACCACTTGTTGTCATTTCTTACTGGCAACATTAAAAAAGTGGATTTTGTACACTTAAGGGCCTGAAGTTTATATTCATGCCATTAATAATTTGGATTTAAGTTCAAAATGGCACATTATTTTTAGATACTATACATTGTGTTAAAATCAATCAATTATACCACTTCTATTAAAATGTTTGGATATACAGTTTCTATCATTTGTTGGATTGACTCTTTATCTATGTTATTATCTAACTCATCAATATCTCATGGCTAAAGAAGATCCAACTACAGAGCCCAATAACATGCTATAAGAGATACTTAGTTCTAACTATGAATCCACTTACTTCATTATTATTTTACCCAAATTTCTCCATCCCTTTATCAAGGCTGACACAACAGAGACAGTTTAATACCTTTCTGAAATGCAACTTGGATAAATAAACCTAGGAGTCATATCAGGAAAGGAATTATAACTTGTCTGATATAACTTGATTCCCTCTGTATACTAGACCATGATTTTTTAGAAACCCTGTGCTTAATAGTACAATCCAGGTTTTCACCTGTGGTTGATATCAAATTCAAGGGTCCATATTCTGTTACTCAAACCATCTTTGTTATTGAGAAAATATTGACAATCTTACCAACATCAGTTTTCTGGAGTTTCCTGATTTTTAGTGGTGATTCAATGAATCCCAGCAGTTTCTCAGCAATCTTTGTAGTGTTTTTATAATACTAGATTATAAAAAGCTTCTGTGACTGGCAATTACAAAAAATAATTTCTAAAATATTTGAGTAATGTTTCCTCTGTTGAGTGATGTTTTTCATTGCCATTGTAACCAGATCACCTCTGATGGTTAGCAATCTAAAATATTCATCTGGAATCTGAGTTGATGCATTTATCTTTTTAAAAGATCATTATATCTCTATATTTAAGAGTTAAACTTGGTATTCATTTTTCTCAGAGCTGGGGAGTACCTTAACAACAAACTCTCAAATTTTATGGATCAAAACCCTATTATCTAGGAAAGGAAACAAATTATTGATGATCACATATCTCATTAGTGATAAAACTGAAACTAGTGGGAAAACCTATCTATTACTTCTCATCTATATCAGAGGCTGTCCATATGAAATCCATGTATGAGTTTAGAGAAGCTTCTAAATTAACTATATTGTGTGGAAAATTCTGTCTACATGAACAAGGCATTTCTTACAACTTTCATTGTATTTTCAAAGCAGATCATGAACCAAAAATGTTAAGAACCATAGATCTAGATCAAATTGGTAATTGCAACATCAAAGATTAAATAAAATATGAAAGTATAAAGGAAGCTTAAATATAAATCTTAGAAACATTCTCAGTTTTATCGGAATATGTTGTTTCTTACAGGGAGAAACAAAATCAGAAAAAATGTTTGAAGTTTTCTCTATGTTAACATTAAGTCATACTCTCAAAATCTTATGCATTCATCAGAATTGCTCCTGAATATAATGATATCCTAATCATCACTAGAGTGCAAGTTGGTTTGTGAATATATGCATATTTGTTTTGTAAATGTTTCATGGGTGAAATTATTAATTAGCATCTAATTAATATTTGTGTTGCTCAGAGTGAATTTTTTAAATCCAGAATCAAGAAAATAAAGAATAATTATCCATTGATCATTTCTTCTTTAAAATTCTTCATTGATAAACTCAGCAACACAAAAGAGAAATTTTTTTAAAAATCCTAAATAACTTAATCTAATTCTTTTCATTTTACCCAATTACTGACATTCTTTATGTTTTCATCCATTCTAAATCATTCTTAAATAAAGTATTTTGTAAGTATTTAATCATTTTTGAAAAGATAATTGTTAGTACTTTAGGATTACATTGAAGAATTTCCCCCAGTTTTGGGATGGAGAAAATTATAAATTTAAACTATAAAAACAGAACCTGGATGAAATATGATGAGCCCCAAAATGCTAAGTTAAAAGAGTGCAGTGCAGAATAAGTGTTTCTTTCAATCAGGTGATCTGGGGTAGTTCTACACTTGGTAAAACAGGAGCTTGCACCAAGTATGCTATATAGACTTAGATTCAGAAAAAGTTATTCTCAAATCCTGAGCTCTATCAGTTACTAATTGAGGAATGATGACAAAATTACTTACTTCTCCATTTCCTGATTTTCTTTTCCAAAAACTGGAAATGATAATATAAATAAAATAATACATGATAACTGAGAAGCAGTCAGTATATTGTAATCATTTTAAACAGGTAAGCCATCAGTATTACACTGTGTCCAGACAACAATATTAAAATTGTACAGGTAAAGATATGGAAGTGAAGACATCCACAGAAGAGTAACAGGAGAGTACACAAAGGAGAGTAGGGAAAAAACTTTGTCCTTACACAATTTACACTGTTCAAATGAAAAGGAATCTTGATCAGAAGAGTTATTCTCATCCTGTGGCTATGTAAGAAAGTTCTTGTGGCTATTCTCACTGATGACTTTGGGTGATATCCTCTCAATTTCACCTTTTATACTTTGGCTTCTCAGATAGTTGACTCAAAAGAGGTAGTTGGCTCAAATGAGAAGAGAAGATGCTAACTCTATTGATTTGAAGTCTGGACTTCGTGATAGATGTCATTTCTCATTGTCACTTCTCACTAATGCATTGGCATTCTAGAGTCAAAGTCAGTCTCAGGATAGTTTCTGGTCACTTATATACCTACCAAACTGGAATCAACCAAGGTGACACTGTAGTTTTAAGTAGACCCAGGAGATTCTAATGGACAGCAAGATTCAGAACTCGCTGTCTTAAGTGACTTTCCTAGCAAATCTTCAAATTTCTATAATTGTAACAACAACAATACCAAGAACCCTTAACAGAGTATAATATACCATTGTTAAGTACTTGAGAAACTATTCTGGGATAAGTTCACAAGACTGCTATATGACTCTTACTGAGAAATGTGTTGTGTAGATTCAAATGATGTTGTTTTTTTCCCACCCCGTGGTTTGCTACTTATTTTTATAGTCCATTGGTCTTTTAGATGCTAAAGTATAGAAAGAGAAAACTAAAATGGAGATAGAATAGGAAAAATACAATTATTTTTATATAATATGAACAATAGATTGAAAAGAGCATTGGATATTATAAGGATTATTGGATTCTACTGTTAATTAATTAGAAACCTCTATGGCAGGGGTTAAAAATTGGTGAACTTTGTGCTCAAAATGCAAGTATGTTTTATATAGTCTAAATTTGCAGTAGTTATAGCATTTGTTTGATATGCTGTATCAGTTTAAATACGTTTAGACAGAACATGCATTCAGCCACAGATCCTACTACACTTTATATATCCTCTCTCATCTTATATATAGATCCTTTCTCATCTTATATATACTTATGTCACCAGCTATCCTACAGGCATTGAAGATACACACACACACACACACACACACACACACACACACACATACAGACAGTTCTCAAGGTAGCATGGTGTGGGTTGCAATTTTTCAATTTCATTATAGTGCAAAGGAATTCCCATATATCCATTCTGGTTTTCACTTTTAGTACCATACTCAATAAATCACATGATATTTCAACCCTATATTATAAAATAAATAGGCCTTGTGTTAGGTGATTTCTCCCAAATGTAGGATAATGTATGTGTTCAGAGCACATTTAAGCTAGACTGGGTTAAGCTATGTTGTTTGGTAATTAAGTGTATTAAATGCATACTTGATTTAATGATATTTTTAACTTATGAAGAGTGTATTGGGACATAAACATGTTGTATGTCAAGCAGTAACTGTTGTTTATTCTTTTTCACAATCAATATAAGATTTATTTATTTATTTATTTATTTATGTATTATTTACTTATTTAATTGTTATTCAAGTAGAGTTGTCTCCATTTCCCCCCACCACTTTCTACTACTCCGGTTTGGTTTTGTCACGGTCCTTCATACATAATCCTTGATGATTGTTCCCCTTCTTTCTCCCTTTATCCCTCTTCCCCATTCCTTCTGGTTATTATCAGTTTGTTTTTTATTTCAATGTCTCTGGTTATATTTTGCTTGCTTGTTTGTTTTGTTGATTAGGTTCCAGTTATAGGTAATATCATATGGTGTTTTTCTTTCACTATCTTGCTTACTTCACTTAGCATAATGCTCTCCATTTCCATCCATGCTGTCACAAAGGGTAGGAGCTCCTTCTTCCTTTCTGCTGCATAGTATTCCATTGTGTAAATGTACCGCAGTTTTTTGATTCACTCATTTACCGATGAGCACTTAGGTTGCTTCCAACACTTGGCTATTGTAAATTGTATGGCTATGAACATTGTGGTGCATAGGTTCTTTTGAATTGGTGTTTCAGGATTCTTAGGGTGTAATCTCAGTAGTGGAATTCCCAGGTCAAAAGGCAGTTTGATTTTTAGTTTTTTGAGTAAATTCCATATTGTTTTTCACAGTGGCTGCTCCAGTCTGCATTTCCACCAACAGTGTACTAGGGTTCCCTTTTCTCCACAACCTTGTGGGCACTTGTTGTTTGTTGGTTTATTTATGATGGCCATTTTGACTGGTGTGAAGTGGTATCTCACTGTGAGTTTAATCTGCATCTCTCTGATGGCTAGTGATGCTGAGCACCCTTTCATATGTCTCTGGGCCCTCTGTATGTCCTTCTTGGAGAAAAAATACAGCATTTTTCATCATATAAGCAGGACTAAGAGTTAAGTTATAGTAATGAAGAAATGAACAAAAGAAAAAAGGTAAACATAATCCTATAAATTAAACACAAATATTTGGTTCTAAGTGTTGGAGAGGTTGTGGAGAAAAGGGGACCCTAGTGCACTCTTGGTGGGATTGCAGACTGGTACAACCACTATGGAAATCAATATGGAATTTTCTAAGAAAACTAAAAATGGATCTAACTTTTGACAAGCAATTCCACTGCTAGGATTGTATCCTAAGAACCCTGAAACACCAATCCAAAAGAATCTGTATTTTTAAAAAATCTTTGTTTTTAGATCTAAATTTCAATAAATTACATGAATTAGCCTTAGGCAGAAAATAATCAAGCTTCAGAGTCCTGAATAACTTTTACAAATTCTGCAAAATTTTAAATTTTTAAAAATTTATTTTTTTTAAATTAAGATTTTATATTTGTTACTGTATAAATATATTCAAATTTAAGTATTAAATCAGTGCTTCATTGCTTTTGCAAATTAATTTTAAATATTTTTATTTATTTATTTTTTAAAAGGGGAAGGGAAGAAGAGAGGGGGAGAAACATCAATGTGTGGTTGCTTCTCAAATGCCCCCTTGGGGACCTGGCCCACAACCCAGGCATGTGTCCTGGCTGGGAATTGAACTGGAGGCCCTTTGGTTCATAGGCTAACACTCAGTCCATTGAGCTACACCAGTCAGGACTGCTTTGTCAACTTTTATATACAATCAGTTGTCCCTTAATTTTCTTTAAGAATAGTCATATTTAATGAACCACCCTTGAAATAATTGCTTATTATTGCCTGTGCTTTCCCCTATCCAATATAATTTCCTAGAAAAACATACATTAAGTTTTGAAAGATTTATTTTTGCTCAAAATAAACATCAGAACTTTTATACCAATTAGACCTTATGATTGTGCCACAAAGTCAGTATTAGATATTTCATTGAAAAGCAGAAAGTAAAAATTTGCTATTACTGTTCCAAGCCTCATGTGTTTTTCAGTATATCTGAACTTGTTTTTTCCAAACTTGTCATTTTAAGGTAACTTTCTCCCTTGAAGAAATAGGATTTTGGTGAAACTGTTTGTTTATTTGTTTTTAATTTGGTGTTTATAGCTCAGACTAAGACTATTTTTAGCTTATTATTATTAATCAAACAGGTGTCACTTCAAGGAGCTATGAAAATTATATATAAACTTTGTTTAGTTTATGATGAAATGGTAGTTTTAAAAACTCATACAACCTTCTACTGACAAGAAAATTATGCACAAAAATTCCCAAACTACTATGTCAGCCTCCTAAAAATGTTTTGTATCTAAACCTGAAATATTGAGAAAGATGTTGCTTATAACATGTGCAGAATAAAAGTATTCTTAATTTTTAAAATGACAAGACTTTTTAGCTAAACCATGTCACATTTATGACAAGAGAAAAACTACTTATTTTGGCAGCTTGTGACTTAATGAAGCATTTAAGTATCAATACAAGGCTTCATTAAATGGAAACATATGGCAAACCATATCATTATCTAGTTATTCAAATGTTGAAGAACTGTTAGAGTTTAACAATGTAAATAATACCTAGTAAATGTATCATTTCATTGCTAAGTTTCAGAAAATATTTTAATAGATCATTGTATATTTTGCCACTGCATCTATAACCATAGTAAGAGTTAATTTCAGTGGTCTTCGTGTCTCATTCAGAAAAATAAGATGTGAACAATAGATTTAAAAAAGAGAAGCAGCCCCAGAAGAAAGTGGGTTTCTTGAACTTCCTTTACTTGAAATGAATCACATATTTGATGACATTTATCATTCATAAAATTCTGCCTCAAATTTAAGAGAAAAATTGTTACATCTCTAGACTCTTCTACATGGCTTTTTATAAATGAACAATATGCATGTAAATATCAGAGAAGATGTAGCTCATATCTTCCCACTAAAGTTACCTACTCTAACTCCACTGCAATATTGGTACTTACTGCAAATATATATTCGGTCATTTAGATGATCAAAATATATTTCTTAAATCTATTTGGTCTTTATGATGAGTTCAGGCTCATAGCTCCTAAAACGCTCGAGATTTTCTACACAAAAAGCTATAAAGATGTCTTTTCTTATGTTAATGAGGTGATTGTGGAACCTCAACTGTGATTGAAAGGTTAGAACTTTCAGTACCAGTCCTGGAGCAGCAGGGTAGGGCGAGGACCTAAAGGTTGAATCCATCACCAATGGCCAATGTTTAAGCCATTATGCCTACTAGATGAAGCGTCCATAAAAACCTGGAAGGTAAGGGTTCAGAGAGCTTCCAGGTTGCGAATGGGTGAAGATGTGAGAAGACCAGTGTGCCTTAGAAAGGGTATGGAAGCCCCTGGCCCTTTCTGCACACTCTGCCCTATGCATCTCTTCTATCTGATTCATTTCCCGAATCATATCCTTTTGCAATAGACCACTGACCTAGAAAGTAGCATGTTTCTCTGAGTTTTATGAGCCACTCCAGCAAATTAATTAAAGCTGAGATGGGGGTGAGGTGGGGAGGGACTTTGACTTACAGCCAGTCAGGCAGAAGTAGAGATAACAACCTGGATTTGTGACTGGTGTCTAAAGTCCACGGAGGGGCTGTTGGAACCTTCAACCTATATCCTGCCAGGCAGAAGCCCAGGTTATTACTGGCATCTGAAGTGAGGGTCACAGGTCAGTCTTGTGGGACTGAAAGCTTAACCTGTGGAATCTAATTCTATATCTGGGTAGATAGCGTGAGAATTGTATTGAATTCTTGGATATCCTACTGATGTTAGAAAGTTGTTTGGTGTTGTATGGAATTGGTTTTAGGAACCCAAAAGATTTTCATACTTAACAAATGCCACTTTATAGACCTCTTATTGTGGTTCTCCAAATGAAACCGGGAAAGCTGTCATTCATGCAGTCTGTCACTGCCAGAACCAATAAGCAGGGACAGGGATTGGATCTTTATGGGCCCTTTATTCAGATAGCCATTGATCTGAGAATATGACAAATTACATTCCCTAACAGACTGTCTTACATTTCCTTTCAAGCCAGCTTTTTTTTTTTTTTATAAGGAGGAGCAAGTATAGGTAAGGAATTTAGAATTTAAGAAAGAGGTTAATCAGATAACACTGCAGTCTGGCAATTTCCCTAGCATCCTTTCATCCGCTGACCAGTGATTTTCTATCTGGGTTCTGGGTCCTGTGTCCTGGGTGATTTTCTTTATCTGCATCCTGGGCAGGGGACTGTCTCTCCCTGAAACACAATGGCTCAGACACCACCTGGATTGCTTATGGTCTCTTCCGGAGCACAAAGGTTGAATTGCTTGTGGCCCGCTGGAGTCAGGGAGGGTAGTACCTTCAGTTCCTGACACAACAGCTTTGTGCATGCATTAACTACTGAGCTTATTAACTGTTACCTTTCTTGATATTTGAATAGCTCTGATACACGGATTCTATTCCAGTTTTTTACCATCTTCGTGGGCACCACACTTTGCAAAGCCTAACAAAAATATTTTTTAAATGTTTTCCTTTGCTCAGAAAACTCTTTATATACACTCTGAAATGTCTAAATGTCTATAATTGCCACATATATGTTTAACATATATGTTAACAAAGTATTGACAAAAAGTCTTTATTACTCCACAATTATTAACATAATGAAACAATGCTTTATGACATAATCATTAATATAGCTGAGCTGCTTTTAGACAATTTACATACGAAATTCAAAAAAACATAGATGGACTCCAGAAGCAAAAGATATATTCTTAATGTCATTAAAAACAGAACAATTTGGTTTTATGTTCAATCTTAAATTATTTCAAAGCACCTTAGAAATAAGAGTAAATAATTCAAGAGATTTATTAAATAATGGAAAACAGGGGAGAGATAAAATTCAAATTATAATCAAATTAAGGTACATATTTTCAGTTAAGAATTGAAATGAAAATGAAGGCAATCATGTTTAGCATGAGATATAGGGTAGCTACTTTTTGCAGTGGAAGTTGCATGATAACACTGAAGTATATGATGCTAGAACACAAGGTGATTAAGAATGGCATAAACTATAACCTAGAAAAGTCTATCACTGCCAACATTGAGTGGGTCCATACAAAACACCAGCATTTTGTAACACAAAGACTTTAAAAATTTATATATATATATTTATATATCATATTATATATTACATTATAATATATTTATATATTATATTATATATTATTGTATAATATAAATATAATACATTAAAATACACAATACATTTATATATTGAATATATTATGTGGTATTATATTATAATAGATAAATATATTGATAATACATTGTATTGTATATCATATTATTACATATACTCTGTGTATCATATATTATATTATGGTATATTACAATATATAATAATATAAATATATTGTAATGGTAAATTATATGATATATAATATATAAATAAAATAATATATATTATAATGTATATATAATATATATAATGAAATGCCTATAGTGGGAAAATAAACATCAACTTTAATAGTTGTTTGGAAACAATCATCCCTTTTCAGCTTCTGGCTATATCAATATGTAGAAAATTTTAATGAGTACTACTGCATTCCTCAGCATGTTCTTCAACAACTTATTTATAATCTAAAGGATATTCAAGGGTGACTGATGAAAGATTACTCAAGGTGCTGAACTGTTTGTGTGACTAGCAACAAAGCTTAGTGCAGTAATTAATAAGAATATAGATTTAAATGAATCTGGTCTTGGTTTGCTTTTCACATATACCATTTACTAGATGTACGGCTTCAGATATTTTATTAATATTTTAATCTTTAATTCCCTCATCTCTAGTATGTAAATAATAATAGTATATACCTCACAGGTTTACTGAGGCCATGCAAAAATTAAATAATTCATGCAAAAAATCTAACAGATAACTATTCAAATTTTTTTGGAGAGATTTGCTTTCAAAAGAGGACTCATATAATTCAGAAACACCAAAGCTTTAAAGAATCATTTAAAAAAGAATAAGGTCAGTGGTACCTTGGGGAGTTTAACAGAAGAAACTACAAATGCAAAATTCCAGATGGATAACTCAGCCTGTAAGGAAGTCTCAAAATAGAGGCAGAAACAAAGGGAGAAATTGTCTATTGATGCAGACACCGGCCCGCAGTGTCCACATAATTATGGATGAAATGAAACATTCACAGGGACTACAGAGTCTGTTGGAGGAAAAGGGACAGCATGGCTTTTCTCTCAAGGGGAGAAAAAGCTGCAGCCTCCACCATGACAGGCCTTTATTTCTTTTTTCTGGGCACATTACATGATGGTCCTCATTTACTATGCACAGGTTGGCTTTAGGTGGTTACCTTTTACCGAAAACAAAGGAGCCAATGCTGCCAATCACATCACAGAAGAGGGATATTTGCAAATGAAAAGGTAAAAGTGGTTGACATGGTTACACTCATCCTTGGAAGGTTTAGCATGGATTTTAGGAAGTTACTTTGTAGTAAATGTCCTCAGTTCAGGGTAAGGAAGTTTTTTAGCAAGAGTATGACTCAAAGTGGCCTAGGCACATTGCAGGCCTGATTCCCTACTGGAGAACATATCCGTGGACGTGGGTCCTGTACATCTCTGAGTGGGAGCTGGGCCCACACCATGCAGAATGGTCTCCAACAGTCTATCCTGAGTGAGGAGTACTGTCAAGCATATACATACACCCAATGGGATCAGGGACCAAGAACTTCATATGCTCAAGTAATCTAATGGAGATTATACAGTAAGATTTTTTAAAATTATGATTTATAAAAGGAATATAAACCTTAATAAAAAGATACTATGAAAACAGAATTATTTTAAAAATAAAACAGTACAGTTGAATCTTGGTTCTCGAACTTAATTTGCTCTGGAAAACTGTTCAAGAAAAGACTTGTTTGAAAACTGAGTCTCCTTTGTTGGTCACCTGAGGCACGTGTGACTGATCACACAGGTGTGAGCATGAAAGGGTTATTGGGTAGAGAACTGAGACCGCAGTTTTGTTAGACAACCAAGACATTTTCCCCATGTACAACTTTGTGGAAAACCAAATTGTTTGAGAACCAAGACATTTGAGAACTGAGGTTTGACAGTATTTTGAAATGAGAAATATAGGAATCAAAATGTAAACTAAAAAGATGTGTTATAGAGAATATTTGACACATTTGAAGGGATAATTAGTAAGCTGAAAAATGTTTCTGAGAAAACTAACCACATGGAACATACTAGATGAGGTTATAAAAAGCATGAAAGAAAAGCTAAGAGACATGAATGGTAGAAAGAAAAGATTCAGCAGACATATGTATGAAGATTCAAGAGGACAAATAGAAGAGGGACAAATAATGAAGAAACTATGACTGAGAATTCTTCAGATATGCTAACAGTTAGCAATCCTCAGATTCAGGAAGAACAAAAGTCTCCAGCAGGATAAATTAACACACATTTATATATTCTAACTTCTAAAATAGAGGTAAAAGATCTTAAAAATGACCAGATTTAGGAGGCAGATGGCTTAGAAAGTAAAGATCATCAGACAAAAAAATAAACTAAAAAATAGGTAATTTCAAAAAATTTAAATCTTGAAATTGCTAAGAGGACAGTAATGATAGCAACTCAAGTAGTTTGCTGCTAATATGCCCTTGTTGTATGTTGTCTTAAACAATAATTCAAGAGGGAAAGTGAATCCATAGCAGTAATCAAAATGAAAAAACAAGAGTAGAATTTATAATGTTTTGGTATCTTCAAAGAAGTATTGACTTTATTAAATAATAATAATGATAACATTTTCCAATTTAGTAGATATGAAACAAAGTAGAACTAACATATAGGATACTAAAAATTCTCAGAAAAAAAGAGTCAATGAAATGTTTAATTTTATGTTATTGTTGGGATAAGGTTACAGATATTGATTAACTTCAGACTTTTTGATTCAAGAACTCTGCTAAAATTGGGTATCCTCTAAAAAAATCAATGAAAATTAAGATTGAAGAAAATATGAAACTCATAGATTATATAAAAAACAAAAATACAAGTTGAACAAAACTAACTTAAAGGGTATGTAAGTAGACAAATGTCTGGCTAGAATGATTCCAAAACTTGAACTAATAAGCAATATTCGGGAACTCCTGCCTCAGGAATTGGTGGATAGATATCTTTTTTTAAATGCTCACCCAAGGGTATGTTTATTGATTGTAAAGAGAGAGAGGAAAGGGCAGGGAGAGACATCAATGTGAGAAAGAAACCTTAACCAGTCGCCTTTTGTATGAGACCTGCCTGGGGATTAAACCAGAAATCTTTCAGTGTACAAGACCACGCTCCAACCAAATGAGCCACCCAGCCAGGGAGATAGATATCTTCAATGAGCTCTCGCAATTAGGGCAACCAGGAAAGCTGAAGTGAAGGTAAGAAGTTCTGTTGGAAGGTGTTTGGAGAGGTAGACAATAAGATAACTTCCAGGCCATGAGGAAGTGGGGGAAAGGACAGACAAGAAGGGCTCGGTGTTCATGGTTACACCTGGTTGTGGTATGGGCAAGTATAGAACGGGCACGGAATAGGCAAATAGATCAGTTAAACTGAACAGAGAGTCTCAACATAAGCGTACATGTCTATAATCAATTGATTTTTCACCAAGGTGTCAGAAATATGCATTGAGGAAAAGGAAAGTCATTTTAATAAAAGTGCTGGAAACATTAGATATCCATATGGAATAAGATGAACTTTAATTATTAGCGTATGCCACACAAAAATTAATTTGAGGTAGATTCTAAAAAATAAACGCTAAACCCTAAAAGCTTCTAGAAGAAAATGTAGGAGAATAAGTTCCTAACTTGTGGGAAACACATTTTCTGAGATAGCACACAGATAGCAATGATCATAAAAGGAAAAAAGTTGGCAAATGGGATGTTACGGGTCTAACTGTGCCTTCCTAAAAAATATGTTGACAATCACATGCTTTGTCTACTATGTTGTACATCTGAAACTAATACAAAATAATATTGAATGTAAACTGTAAATGAAAAACAAAATTTAAATTAAAAGAAAAATTTATGTTGATCTCCTAACCCGCACTACCTCAGAATGTGGCCTTATCTGGAAGGAAGATCATTGCAGATATAATTAGTTAAGATGAGGTCATACTGGAGCAGGGTTAGTCTTTAATGCAATATGACCGGTGTCCTTATGAGAAGACAACTGTGAGAAGAGACAAACACACAGGAGAATGCCATGTGAAATAAGAGGCGAGACTGGAGTGGTGCATTTGCAAGCCAAAGAATGCCAAGGATTGCTGGCAAACACCAGAAGCTAGGAGAGAGACAAGGAACAGATGCTCCTTCAGAGTCCTCAGAAGGAACCAAACTTACCAACATCTTGATTTTGAACTTTTAGCCTCCAGACTGTGAAAAAATAAATTCCTATTGTTTCAGCCACCCAGTTTGTTGTACTTTGTTATGGCAACCCTGGGAAACTAACACATTAGACTTCTTGAAATTAAAAACTTCTGCTCACTAAAATCACCATTTAAGAACACTAATAGATAATTCTCAAACTGGGAGAAATATTTGCAGAATGAGTACCTAACAAAAGTATATCACAAGAATTCTCACAACTCAATAGTAAAGAGGCAAAATACCTAATTAAAATATAAGGGAAGCATTTGAGCAATTTGTGAATGAATATATACAAATAACCAATAAGTATATGAAAGAACACCAACACTGGTAGCCATCAAGAAAATATTTATTAAAACTATAATGAGATAGCACTATACACCCCCTGGAATGGCAAAAATTAAAAAAGAATGACAGTATCAAATGTTGAATAGGATATAAAGCAACCAGAACTCTCATTAATTCTTCATAGATACATACAATGATCCATATTGTAATATTTGACAGTTTCTTATAAAGTTACATAAATACCTCCTCATTCATCTGATAGCTCCACTCTTAGGTAGAACTCGAAAGAAGTGGAAACATATATCCACAAACAGAGTTGTACATGAATGTTTATTGCAGTTTTATTTATGAGAACAAAAAGTTGAAAATAGCCCAAGAGAATGGAGAAAAAGGTTGTGGCATAATCATACAGGGTATTATTATTCAGCAACAAAAATCAACAAATTATTGATATATCTCATAAACATTATGCTGACTAAATTGTCACCTAAGAGTACATACTGTATAATTTTATTTATATGAAATTCTAGAAAATTCTAAAATAATATATGGTGGAAAAAAACAGACAGGTGTTCCTAGAAACACAAAAACAGATTGTTCTTGGGAAGAGGGGCTGAAAGGGAAAGGAGAAGATTATTTAGGTTGATAATAATATTTTATTTACTGATAGAGAGTTGGTTTCATATACGTTAGTCAAAACTCATATTTGGTACTTTTTTGCACTTCAATGTGTGTAAAAATGTTATCTTTAAAAAACAGTAAATAAATATTGAACTCTAGCTAATGGTATGAATACTGAAGATTTAGAGGTGCAACTTACTTTGAAATTCAAAAAATAGGAGAGATTGATGAATGAACAGAACTATGAATAGATGGATAAATATACAATATCATAAATAAAGCAAAATTTAACTGTAGAATCTAGTTGGTGAATACATAGTATATTATTCTTTCAACTTTGTAGCATGTTTGAAAATGTTCATGATAAAGTATTCAGAGGGGCGGGGGGGCTAAAATTATAAAAGAAAGGGGACTAATTACCAAAGTGTAAGAAATTCAGGGGGCAAATGCAATAAGAGGAAAGCTAGAAATTAAAACAGAGGTGGCATTACAAATCAGTGACAAAGAATGGATCAGTCAATAAGTGATGCCAGAACAATTGGATATCCATATGGAAATAGATATCTATTTAAAAATAAAACCCAGATGGATTAAAGATCTGGATGTAAAAGCAGAAACTGCATTACTTTTAGAAGAAAAATTAACTATTTTATTTTGAATTTGGGATTGGTAAAGATTTTGTAAAATAGCCACAGAAAACAAAAGCCATAAAAGGAAAGAAAGTTGTATATTACAATTAAAATAACTTCCATATAACAAAGTCCACCATAATAAAAGTCAAAGGAACAGCCACAAGCTGAATTATCTTTTTAGTACATATAATGGACCAGCTGTTATATATGAACACAAATGATAATTCTACAATTAAAAAGGACAACACTACTGAAAAAATAGACATCAGGAAATTCACAGATGCAGAGTAGTAAATGTCAAAAGAGAAAAATAAAAATCTGCTAAGCTTCAATAGTATTTGGAAAGGTGATAAATCAGATGACAGAAGACCATTCATAGTAAGTTGGAAGCTATGAGGCGAATGGAATTCATATACTGAAGGAAAGATAAATCCACATAGCCCAGCAACCAACGCTAGGTGCCTTCTCTGGAGAAACTCTCATTCACACGCATGTACAGACAGATTCAGTGGTGCTCAATGTAACTTTGTGTGTAAAGTGATATTTAATGTCCTGCATTTGTTCATATAATGGAATAGTAGAATCCAGAAGTTTAAATGGATGAACTTTATCCATATGTAACAACATGGGTATACCTCATAAATAAAAAATAAAATTGCAAATCATCAAATTCAGAATGATACCATTTATGAATAACATTAAGCAAAAAACCATAGATTACATATTTTAAAAAATAAAAAACATGTTTTAAAATGTGTTTTGGAGTTATATCCAAAACCACATTTGTCTCTTGGAAGGGATTCGGGGAGACAGAGTGGGGAGATGGGGCTAAAACATGCCCCATTTTTTCTTTTTTTTAAAGCTGAAGTAAATATCACAAATATGGCAAAATGTAAACACAGATATCTGTTGTGTAACTTTCAATAATTCATCTTGGTTTTTAAATATTTTAGAATAATATTAAGTGTTTTAAAGGATGGAAAAGTTCTCAGAATTTATTTGGCTAGTCTAAAGGGAATAATATGTAATTTTGAATTGTGAAAATATGTGCTTCATTTTAAATATTTGTATGCTATTCATTTTTTGAGAAACATTTTACAGTGCTTTCATCAGGATATTTGCCCTTACAGATCTCTTCTATAAGAATTTAGAAATGATAAGTAAAATGTAGTGGTAACTTAATTTTAAGAAAGGGAAAGTGGAAAACTTGGAAAGGTGAGGGAAAAGACAAAACCCTCTCCAATAAAGCAAAATGTTTCCATTCCCTTAAGTCCAGCCAGAAATGGAGAAAACTAGTCATCTCTGTCATGGACAATTCTTATTCACTGTTGTTTTAACTTTTATTTTTCTATCAAAAAAAGAGGCTTAGACAGACAGACCACATGTAATATTTAAGGCTACTGATGTGAATTATCATCAGAATGACAAACTTTCAGTTCTCTAGTCATCAAATTTTGGTGCTAGTCATTTCTAAATCCTGGGTTTGTGGATAAATAACAAAAAAGTTAACCACTGTTGCATCAGTTTTAGAATACTTCAAACATAGATTGTGCTATATAATCATAGAATGAAAATCATTGCATAAAACTAATAATAGTTTATGTATTCTCATAGCCTTTGTGAGTGTTAGACAGTATGCTTTATAATATTATCTCATTTCCTTATAATACAGAATAATGACTTTGTAGCTGAGTATATTAAGTAGTATTGCCGATGGCACATTGCTACAATGTACCATTTTATCTATTGAAATCCAGTGAGCAAGCAGCACAGTGAATGGCTGTTATTTAGCAAATATTTTGTGTATTGCTGAATCAATAGAAAGATGAATGAAATGTTGATGGATAGATGGACAGAGGGATCTATGAACATCTAGTTTCAAATTATGGCCTTTTTTGCTGTACTACATAGCTCTCTCTTCTCATAATCAGCTACTCATTAGTGAGTAGTATGTTGGTGAGTTATTATCTAATAGGCAAATTAAATTATGAGAAGTGCATTTTCGATCAGATTTTAAACTGCATGAGAATTTTAGTAGGTGAATTGACACATCTATGTATATCAAACTGAAAAGCTTCCTACCAACTTATTGCTCAATTAACTCAATCAAAACTGAATGTAAGATTCCTATTTATTTCCCAATTAAGGCAATTATTTAACTCTTAGCATGTATATCTTGTTTTATTCCATAGATTGTTTCCTTTTGATAGCATATGTCTATCACATACAAATATATTTGCTTAATAAATTTTAATGGATTTATTGAACATTACATGAATCTATAGCTGAAGATTCATCACCTCCAACATGTGCTATTCTATGCACATGTATTTATTTATTCATTTATTGAACAAATATATATTAAACACCAGGATACTCTATTAGTGTATAATGAAGAATATGGTAGAGATATAAAAAGGTACCCTTTTTATACCCACAAAACTTAAAGGCTAATGAAAGAAACAATAAATAAATAAATATATCAAAGAAATAAAGCAATTAATAATTTAAAATAATGCTAAGTTCCATGAAGAAAATAAACAAGAAAAGGAAAGGATGCATGCTCACACAAGATGGTCAGGGAAGGCTCTTCTGAGGAAGGAAGGGCGCCTGAGATTGAGACGAAGCACAGTAACCCCACCTGTCTGGTCAGCAATAAAGCAACTGGGTTAACATCGATGGGGAGGATGTTTAATATCAGAGACAGAGTTTCATATATTTACCGGTGGATATTTTAAAGGTTGTTCTCAACATAGAATCTGTAGAGTTCCTCACAAAACACCAAGTTCCCATTGCAAGCCAGAGGAACAGGGAATTATTGCCTATGTCTTCCAAGGTCATATACTGGAGAAGAATGAAAATCTTGTAAGCATAATTTAAAATCCTTGTAAACTTAATTGTAAATTAGAGAGATTAAGATATTTCTACAACTAATATAAAAACCACCTGTGACACACCAAGGCTGTGCAGGAAGTATGTGAATCACAGAGGAGCAGCAAGACCCAAAACTATAATAAAAGGTGGGGTAGATTGGAAAGTGATTGAGAACAGCCATTCCCATAGTCCAAACTGGCTAAGTGAAGAGAAACAAATTTACTTCTATAAAGAGATTTTTTGCTGTCGTTAATTTGTAGTAAACATATTTTAATTTCCTCCCCACAGTGACTATTAGGACATTTTGTGGACTTTCAGAGTCCTGAATTGAACCTGTCAGTTTTGACATAATAATATAGTTGAAGACCTCCAGGAAAAATGGCAATGACAGTTTTAATAGTCCCTTTTCCACCTTTTCATGGAAATAATCAAGAAATGAAATATTTTAAATGTGCACCATTATTGGAAACAGGTAGAATGTGATCCACACACTAGAAATTGAGATCAATTTCTTCTGGTGCAGCAAGACACTCCAAGCAGAAGCGTACCACCCATGGCCTGTGGGCCACATGCAACCCAGGATGGCTATGAAAACTGCCTGACACAGAATCATAAATTTACTTAAAACTTTTTTTTTTGCTCATGAGTTTTCATTAGTGTTTATATATTTAATGTGTGGCCCAAGACAACTCTTCTTCCAGTGTGGCCCAGAGACAGTAAAAGGTTGGACACCCCTACAGGAAAGGGAAGAGAGACTAACCCTCAACTCTATCTCTTAAGAAGGCAGCATAGCATCAGTTAAGATACAGCTCAGGCAAAACCTAAGGTGACCCTTAAGGTGACCCTAATAGGAAAAGTGAGAGCTGAGGCACACTGCAGGCCACGGATGGACTGAGCAGTGCTAAAAATTATACCTTTCACAGCCACAGCCCCAAACATTCAAAGCATCCATGCACAATGGTCTCTGCATTCTCACAGAGGAGAGGTGCAGGAAAGCCTCCAATGTGGTAAGACTTCTGACATAGTGGGATTTTTTTTGTGGGCATAAAATTGCCCATCAAACTCAATGAGTTTCATGAGCAGAGTGATGCTGTCTGACTTGTTTACATTTGTGTCATCAGTGCCCAACAAACTTCTTTTTATGTTGAAGGGAATCAATAAATATTTACTGAGTCAACAAATGAATGGATGGATAAATAGGAAACAAAGCAAATTATAATGAAACATTCAAGAAAAATTAAAATAAGATGAAAGTTTTGAACAAACATGTCAATTATGGCAATTAATGCAAATTATTACCCTCCACAAAATGGTTGAAACTCTTAGGTTAAAGAATAAATTCTAACTATATGTTGTATGATCTACACCTTAAATGAGGTAACACAGTAAATGAAACTCATGAGAGAAAATATTTAAGATTGCCCTGACTGGTGTGGCACAGTTGGTTGGGTATTGTCCCAGAAAGTGAAAGATTGCAGGTTGGATTCCAGGTCAGGGCACATGTCCAGGTTGCAGGTTTGGTCAGTGGGGTGTGTACAAAGACAACTGATTAATGTTTCTATCTCACACTGATGTTTCTCTGCCTCTCTTTCTTCCTCTCTCCCCCCTCCCTAAAAATAAATAAATAAAATCTTTAAAAAAATATTTAAGGTCATGAAAATACAAACAAATAAGGTAAAGTATCAATATTAGGAAAAATAAGAGAAAATATTAAATGAGACAATAAAGTTTTTGAAAGATATTCCACAATGATTATATGACTATGTTACTATATGCATTCCAAATTACATATGAACAAAATATTTTTAAAATGTATCAAAATGTGGGAAGACATTTTTAGAAGACATCATAAGTATGAACACAAGTATGTAACAGATAAATTAGGCAAAGTATATGGAACATAAATTATGTGTAAATATACACAATTTACTGTAACAGAGAAAAATACATCTTTTCACACAACCATAGTGATTAACTAAACAAATCATGTATTAAGCCACAAAGATAATTTTAATATAATAAAAGGGAAATAATATATGGCAACACTTTCAATAACCAACAAGAAAGAAATTTCAAAGTAATAAAAAAAGTTTAATTAAAGCAAGTCCAACTTGAAAATCAACAAATATTATAATTCTTAAGTGAAATTACAAATTAAAATTGCAAAGTGAATATTTCAAAAATAAGGGCAATAAGTAAACTACACTTCATAACTAAATGCAACTAAGTTATAAGCAGAAGCAAATTCACAAGCTTAGATGTTTTTGTTAGACAAAAATGATATAAATAAGTAAAAATTTTATTTCAGGATTCTAAATATCAAAACATATTGAAAGGAATATTAAGAAAAATTTAATAAAGAGAAAAATAATAAACTAAAAAACAGAATTGATAAATATATTTAAGAATCACTATGTAAATTAAATCAAACAACTTTAGTTAGCAAAGCAAGAAAGTTTAAAGGGAGAAAATAAATTCATAAAAATTAAATATGATGAGTAAATTCAGCCATAGAGAGGATAAATATGCTAAGTAAAACTCTATGGTGGTAAGTTTGAACATATAGATGACCTAGAAAGTCATCTAGAAAAATATGACATACTAAAATTAATAAATGAATTTGAAGAAATCAATACCATCAAGCCATCATATGTATTAACTGTATTGTTCTCTTTTAAAAGTTAAAGACATAAATAACTTTATAAGTGAATACTTCACTCTTCTCATTTTCAGGATAGATGATTGCCATGCTTGTCTATAGAAGGTTTCAGAATATGTAATACTTGCAAATTTTTCTAAATAAACTGAAGCTAGTATGCTACAATATTAAAGTCAGTACTAGCACAAAGAAAACTACCTTTTCAAATTGTTCATGAATATATAGAAATGACAAAAAAATATATAATCAAACCCAAGGCTGATTAAAAATTCCATTATTACCAGAGTACGTTTGGTAATAATATCTAGAAAATATCTTAATAGTATTTTTCAACATAGCAAGGAAGATGTAAAAGAATCACCTCAATATATGCCCAAAATGAATTTGGACTTTGATCTTAGCTTTTTAAAAGGGCAGTTTGATAGAACAGATACTTCTCCAAAGAAGACATACACAGGGCCCAGAGACATATGAATGGATGCCTAGCATCACTAGCCATCAGAGAGATGCAAATTAAAATCACAATGACATATCACTTCACACCTGTCAGAATGGCTACCATAACCATGTCAACAAACAACAAGTGCTGGAAAGTTGGTGGGGAAAAGGGAACCCTAGTGCACTGTTGGTGGGAATGCAGACTGGTGCAGCCACTGTGGAAAACAGTATGGAATTGCCTCAGGAAACTAAAAATGGAACTGCATTTGACCTGGCAATTCCACTACTGGGATTATACCCTAAGAACCCTGAAACACCATTTCTAAAGACCCTATGCACCCCAATGTTCATAGCAACACAATTTTCAATAGCCATTGTTGGAAGCACCCTAAGTACCCATTAGTAAATGAGTGGATCAAAAATATATGGTACATTTAGGTTAAAGAAGTTACTTTAGGACTTCCAGCCAAGATGGAGGCATAGGCGGACACACTGTGCCTCCTTGCACAATCAAAAGGACAACAACAATTTAAAAACAAAAAACAACTGGAACTGACAGAAAACTGAACTGTGTGGAAGTCCGACAACCAAGGAGTTAAAGAAGACACACTCATCCAGACCAGTAAGAGGGGCAGAGACGGGCTGGGTGGAGACAACTCCAGGCAAGGTAGTGGCTGGTGGACCAGGGTAGGCTAGGTGGCAGCAGCAGACCCAGTGAAGTGACAAATAGTGGAGCGGGGCGCACAAGGCTGCAGCTGGGCAGCAAGGCAGCAGCAGACAGACTGGCTATGCAGTGGATTGCGGACTGAGTGGTCCCCTATTTGAGTTCAGATAAATGGGGAGAAACAACTGGAGAGTGAAATAGACTGCACAACCCAGGGCTCTTGCACAGGGAAATAAAGCCTCAAACCACTGATTGAAAACATTTGTGGAGGTTGAGGCAGTGGGAGAAAGTCCCAGCCTCACAGGAGAATTCCTTGGACAGACCCACAGGGTCCTAGAATACACACAAGCCCACCCACATGGGAATCAGCACCAGAAGGGCCCAGTTTGCTTGTGGGAAGTGGGGAAAGTGACAGAAATCCAGCAGAGAGCAGAGCGAGCGCCATTGTTCCCTCTTAGACCCCTCCCCCACATACAGCATCACAACACAGCAATGTGGGTTACCCCATCCCAGTGAACACCCAAGGTTCTGCCCCTTACTATGGAACAGGTGCTTCAAGATAAAAAAAAAAAAAAAATGGCCAAAATGAAAGAACAGATCAAAGCTCCAGAAAAAATACAACTAAATGATGAAGAGATAGCCAACCTATCAGATGCACAACTCAAAACACTGGTAATCAGGATGCTCATAGAATTGGTTGGATTTGGTCACAAATTAGATGAAGAAATGAAGGCCATGCTAAGTGAAATAAAGGAAAATGTACAGGGAACCAATAGTAATGAGGAGGAAACCGGGACTCAAATCAATGGTGTGGACCAGAACGAAGAAAGAAACCTCCAACCAGAACAGAATGAAGAAACAGGAATTCAAAAAAATGAGAAGAGGCTTAGGAACCTCCAGGACATCTTTAAACATTCCCACATCCGAATTATAAGGGTACCAGAAGGAGAAGAGGAAGAGCAACAAATGGAAAAGTTAGTTGAACAGATAATAAAGGAGAACTTCTCCAATCTGGTGAAGGAAATAGACTTTCAAGAGGTCCAGAAAGCTCAGAGTCCAAACAAAGTTGGATCCAAGGAGGAACACCAAGGCACATCATAATTACATTACCCAAGAATAAAAATAAGGTGAGCATCCTAGAAGCAGCAAGAGAAAAGGAGAGAGTTGCCTACAAAGGAGTTCCCATAAGACTGTCAGCTGATTTCTCAAGAGACCTTACAGGCAAGAAGGGGCTGGAAAGTATTCCAAGTTATGAAAAGCCAGGACCTACATCCAATATTGCTCTATCCAGCAAAGCTTTCATTAAGAATGGAAGGACAGATAAAGTGCTTCTCAGATAAGGTCACATTAAAGGAGTTCATCATCACCAAGCCCTTATTATATGAAATGTTAAAGGGACTTATCTAAGAAAAGGAAGATAAAAAAATATGAACAGTAAAATGACAACTCAGAGTTATTAATAACCATACCTAAAACAAAAACAAAAACTAAGCAGACAACTAGAACAGGAATAGAACCACAGAAATGGAGAGCACATGGAGGGTTAACAACAAGGGAGTGGGAGAGGGAGAGAGGGGGGAAGGTACAGAGAATAAATAGCATAGATGGTAGGTAGAAAATAGAAGGGGGGGAGAGTAAGAATAGCATGGGAAATATAGAAGCCAAAGAACTTATATGGATGACCCATGGACATGAACTAAAGTGGGGAGGGATATGGGTAGGAAGGGATGTGCAGCATGGAGGGGAATGAAGGAGAAAATGGAACAACTGTAATAGTATAATCAATAAAATGTATTTTTAAAATATTATGGTACATTTACACAATGGAATACTATGCAGCAGAAAAAAGAAGGAGCTCCTATCCTTTGTGACAGCATGGATGGAACTAGAGAGCATTATGCTAAGTGAAGTATGCCAGGATGTGAAAGACAAATACCATATGATCTCACCTGTAAGAGGAACCTAATTAACAAAACAAGCTAGCAAAATATAACCAGAGTAATTGAAATAAAGAACAATCTGACAGTAACCATAGGAGAGGTTGAAGGGGATAATGGGGAAACAAGGAGGAAGGGTCATCAAGGGTCATATATAAAGGATACATGGAAAAAGTGAAAAGGGAATGAGATTGAGGGTGGGAGGTAAGGATCACTGGGGTGGGGAGGAATGGTGGGGAGGAAATGGAGACAACTGTACTTGAACAAAAATAAAAAAAATTGAAAACATTAACAATACAACAAAATAAAAATTATGAAAGTGAATTTTTATTTAAATTCAACCATTGAAATTGTGGTAAACTGAAAACACTAGCGGTGTTGTTTAGTAAAGTGAGGAAAAGACAAAGATAAGATAATGAGCAGCATTATTGAAGCCCTCTTCCTAGGCCTAGCCAACACAATGATGGGCAGTCACATGCATACGCACACATCTAAATAAAAAAATAAAGAAAAACCATTTATACTAAGACACCGTTATTAAAGTCTAGAGCACTAAAGATAAAGAGACATAATTAAACTGAAAGTAACAGATGAAAAGGGTTACATATTTTCTCAAAAAAAAACCCATTAATGATAATGGGCTGCTATCCAGCTTCTCACGAGAACACCCACTAATAGAAGTCAAAAACTTTGAAGTTTAGAGAAAATTGTTTGTAATCTTAGGTGTTCTACCCAACCAAACTGGAGACCAATATGAAAGCAAAATCAAACTATTTTCAGATCCGTACTAACTTCAAAGTTCTATTGCACATGTTCATTTGGAGAAGAAGCCAACAAACCAGAAAACACTAGACACAAAAAAGAATAGAACTAACTTCTGTACCAGATCTAGAAAACAATTAGAGACCACAAATAATCACATCTACTCAAGGAATGAGAAACAGATTGATTATGGAGCTTTATTGTATTACTCATATTTAATTAGAAACTCTGGGAAAACACAGAAAGTGGAATAAAAGACTCACAGTCCAAATATGGAACAAAGTAATTTGCTTGAACAATTGGAGTAATGTTAAAAAAGAAAAGACTATCAAGTGTGACTCCAGGAACTTTCTATTTCAGTAGTAAAGCCATATCTTCAAACCTACAAGAAAAGAAATGTAAAAAAAGCATATATGTAAACAATATTTACAAAACCACATGATTAATAATTTTTGCTCTTGGCAAAATAATCTTAATTTCATCCAAGCAGAATGCAGATGTCATCAATCTTGGCGATGGAGAAATAAGAGTAAAGCTAGTAAAATGTTAGAGATGGGAGAGGAAAGAAAAATGGAGGTAAATGGTATGCTAATATTCCCTTTTTTCAAAATGGGGAGGTAATAATTACAGTTTACAATTGATGAAATTTTTCTGCTATATAAATAAGATAGTTTTTATTTTACACATATTGTATATAAGATGCTAAGAAATATTTGTTATTTTACAAATTAAAAATATTAAAGAAATTTAAAAGAGAAATTCAAAGAGAGTAAGGGGGTAGGGAGGTATAAGTGAGTTAAACTTTCATCTATCATGTCCAGAAGCATGATAGATAGATTAACTAGCGAATCTATCAATTTAATAAATCGAGAACTGGTAATTAAAGCTTATTATTTAGAGCAGTCAAAGAATTTACACCTAAGTGGTTAAAACTACTTCTGGGAATAGGATTGAGGAAATAAGGAAAATAGACTAGAGGACTTGCTTATCATTAAAGCCTTTAATATTATTTTGAAACTATGCTCATGTGTTATTCTGATATTTTTTTAGGACTTCCCAGATCAGATGGATAATGAGTGAAAACTGCAGTACCTATACATACACTAGTATGTCACTCTGGTCAGAGGGACGAAGTTAACAGAGCCTCTTGCAAAATGATGCTTCCTGAAGGTGTGTTGCCACACATTGTGTTTCCTCAAACATTTTCAAAGTCCGTGCATATGAAGAGTTAAAAATGATCTTATAGCCACAGTTTGCAATCACCAGGGAAATCCAAGAAAAGCAACTTAACAACCATCTAAGATCAGCGCTCAAGCAAATAGTGAATTAGGCATTTGTGTAATGCTATTATTCAATTGTTTTGTTGGAACTAAAATGTGACAGATAGGAGAAGCTGGAGGAACAAGAGCAGAATAAAGAAGTTTAATAATTAGTTGAACACTGCAGTGTAAGGTGGTGGAGGGAAAAACCAACAACTCCTAAAAATTTATTTTCTCTTCTTTCTTAAGAACAGATCATGTCAGATAAACAAAGGCTCAAATCAGTGCCCATATGACCGGCTCACAGAAGGACTGAACGTGAATTACAGTCTCTCATCTCCAGTTTTTAGTGACACCTCCATATGGTTTATCCTTTAGTGAGACCATGGAGTTCTGTTAATGAGCTTACAAGAGTTGGCTGGTTAGTTGGCAAGAGTTACCTGCCATTAGCTATTTAGAGTTTTGTAAATCAAATTACAGTTCTGAGAGACCCCTCCTC